>VZTL01024715.1:16887-54047 GCA_013400535.1 Scopus umbretta | reverse complement strand
TTTTTTTTGAGTTGGCTCATCCTCAGAAAGGCAGTTTGGAGCAAAAACCACCTGTTGACTCTTTTCATCCATACATCATTTTTTCTCCTGTCACCTACCAGCAGTCCAGAAGACCTGACTGGACTATATCCTTTTCTCTCCTTCAACTTATGGGACCAAATTCATCACATCCTGTCCATCACTTAGAACTGAGCTTTTCAGTTATGGTCTGTAGATAGTTACTGAGCCGGTAAGTGTTTAAACATCCCCTATCTCCCTCCCGCAGATACAAAAACCTAGACAAAGCAGTACCAAAATGGACCTTGAATTTCTCTGAAGATTGATGATTCATACTGGATAGGTCAGCTATAAATTTAACAAGATTCCCAGGAGCATCCTTATTTTCCCTCTAGGATCAGGTATACCAGGAGCAGTATTAAAAATTAAAATGTTAGCTGTTAGTTTTAATGAAAGAAAATTAAATGACTAAATATTAATAATTATATTCCCCAAACAGTCCTGTGAGCTAAAGAATTAAAATTTAAGTATTTTATGCAAAGAATAAACACTATAAAATTCTGGTGGATTGGGAGAGGTTTGCTTTTTATGGCAAACCATGAATGAGATGGAACTAAAGAGATGTGCCTCTTCAGCCAATGTTGGGACACCCTAGTAGACACCGCAGACTCATTTTCCTATTTTGAAAGGTGGAAAATAACCTTTTTTTGCAGTACAGAATAAGCAAAAAAAAGGCAATATAAGGATCTGATGATCTATCTCAAAAGTCTTCCTTTCCCTCAAGGTGCCTCTTAATTCAAAACTCAGCCTAACCTGGGTCTACAGCATTAATAAAACTGCGGTGCGAGGCATGTATGTAATAAATCACAAGTGCAAAGTGTTCCTGCCAGCTGACCCTGGGAAATGCCACAGGATGGCACAGCAGATCTGATCAGAGGGAGTTTAGCCACCAAAGTGCAAACTCTACCTTGTAAACCAACAAAAACACGGAGAGGTGGGTAACTTCTGATTCTCTCTCCCCTTTTGTTGGTCTGTCAGGGATGGGGGGAAGAGCTGCTTGCTAGGGGCTTCATTAATTTTTATTTTCCCAGCTGATTCCCCATCAATTGGCTAATGAATTTTACAATACAGACTCTACAGCTGAAAAATAAACTGTCAAATGAATAAGGGGATACATTCATGAGATTAAAAATGCTGGATTTTAGAGACCATATAAACAGTAGAAGCATGTAAAAAGATTATCAACACCACAAGGATTTTCTGAACACCCAGCTTGTTTTTCAAGGCTTAAAATGTTGTTTGGGTTTTTTTCGCCCCTTTCTTGATGAAGACAGGATAGTCAGCTTCACACTTGTCCGCGGTCATTTCCTACTCAATTTTACTTTCATAGCATCCTGTCTGAATTTCAAATGCTTAAGCAGAATTCCAATAATCATCAGTGATAATGCATGATCTGTCTAATGTGAATGGATAGGTTAGATTAAATTCACATCTACTAAACGTTAATATGCCTTTAACAAAGGAACTGCAATCATTTTGTGTCTTCATGTGGGTACTCAGTTCTGAAGCAGTGATAGCCTGTCTATAGAAAAACCTTTCCAAACTGTAACTTTCTGTAAGACAAATGATGGCTCTACATTTTTTAGTCCCCTTAATATACCAGTCCTAATCCTGCAAGCCAATGCACGGAGATGCCCTGTCCTGGTTTTGCAGAGCTCTTCAGAGCTCTACGTGAGGGCAGGGCTCTGCCAGCCTGCAGACATCCATTTGCAAGATCTAGCACTTGAGAAATAACACTTTTTCCCTTCCTCATTTGCATAGAGATTTGCCACATTTTATTTTGACTCACAGTCCACAGTTACAAAGCTAAGGGAGGTACAGCTCTATTTAGGACAAAATTCATGCCAGTGCCATACCATTTACAACTTTAGCTTCCCATTGAGCTGAGAAGGGCAGAGCGAGCAGCTGCAGAGATGAAGGCTGGATCAGCCCCATGTGCTCGGAAGAGTGGTTTGCCGCAACCACCTGGCAGGTAGCGCCTACCCTAGGAGAGAGTTTAAGCCGTGGTGTGAAAAACAAGCAAAATGCAAAGCTCTCAAAGTACGGCTGCACCGGGACTATAGGTAGCTGCCATCTGCATCCAGCTCATTCAAGTATAAAAGGAACATTTCTCCATTGCGCAGATGGGGCCAAAAGATACAAGGGAAACAGGTGTAGGGTTGGCTTTTTACAGAAGCATTTTTGACCATGTTTGTTTTCAAGACAGTCACTCAGCTCCATTTTAAAACATCTAAGCCTTTTTCTTTTGGGATTAGCCTATAAAGCGAGCGCTTGTGCCTGAGCAGGGCCTTCATATAGGTGATGCACCATGCACAGCCCCTGACTCCCCATTCAACCCTTACAGGACCCTCACTGTGCTACTACCAGCATCTCCTTGCCTTAATAACAGACAAAGTCCACCTGGACAATCTGCCTGGGGGACTCCAAGGATGTCTACTTCAAAAACATGGGGCTCATGGTACTCAGTGGCACTGGCTTTTCTTTGTTCTTTGCAATGCACTTCTTGTGAGAATTGTCTCACTGCTCAGAAGAATGAGAAAAGCAGGTAGGAGACACAGGATAGTTTCACAAAGTCCTTCTGAAACACAAGTGCTCACCCACCGGCTTCCCTTTCCCCACACACCTGCACCCAGCCACAAGGAAACACATGCCACCACAAGAACCCTGCTTAGTTTGTCGCTGGGCTTTTCTCGGTGTTATTATTCCCTTGCCTGATGCTTTCCTGAGCTGCAGCTTCAAGTTTGAAATAAAACGTTAATGAATTTGGTTGTTTTTCATAACTTCTACTTCATGAGATAAAATATTCTCGTTTCTCACATATTCTAGAAGAAAACCTGAATTCTGCCTTCCTTCGGTTGTTCCAAAAGCTGAGGCACAACAGATACTTTAATTTTAACTCATCATGGTTTGTTTTTTGTTGTTTTTTTTTTTAATTAAAATTGATTTCCTAAAGGATCATGTTTGCAAGAAGGCACTGAGCACTGAGTATCAGCAGCAATCAGTGTGGTAATGAGCCTGTTTTTTTAGCGTTCATTACATTATAACAGACATACTTTACTTAGACATTGTTACAAGCTCCACTTGAAGAAACCAGTACTACATATGGGGAGGCGCTGGAAATGACTGGACTAAATACCTCTTTCTGCAGGCAATGGAGAACTCTAAATACACAATGGCATTAGACATCAGGAATGAAATCCTGGTCATGTCAAGGCTAAACGAAGCTTTGCCTTTAGGGGGCTATGCCTATGCCTAGGAGCATGCAAAGGGACATGTGGGGTGGTGTCATGTGGGTTCTGGCCCCGTGCTGGGACTCCCACAGGTTTCTTTGAGGGAGTTACAGAAGATGGTGTCTAAATTCATTAAAAGTTGTCACGTTGTACGTCAATGCCCTGTACACACCAGCCATGCCTACACACACCTATAAGGTTTCAGCTTCTTGGAGATTTTTGGCATTGCAGGGGTTAATAATTGCCCTTGAACCCCTGGGAAGTGGACTTGAAAAGTTCCAGAGTTCAAGCGTGATGCCATAAGCAAGGTGCTAAATAATAAAAGAGCAGCCTTGTACAAGGCTCCCCGGTAGGGGATGAGCCCACCAGAAGCTCCGCCCGGGCTGATGGTCCAGACCAGGATGCCGGCAGCATAATTTCTACAGGGTGTCAGAAAATGCATTACGACTAAGTGGCATCACTCTGAATGAAATCTGTATGGGTCAACTGCAGGTTAAGCTAACAAAACAATAAAAAATTTAAAATCTAACGAACGCAGAGACCCCCGAGCACTCAGGAGAAGGAGCAATGGGTGGTTTCTCATGTGGACAAAGGAACGAGTCCCCACCTCATTTTTACTTTTCCAAGTGATAGCGAGACGTTTGCCCTAAGTGGGTTTCACCAGCTTATTGCCTTGAAAACTGGTTCATGATCTTCCCTTTTGTTAGTGAGAAGGATCTCAACTGATAATATTTGAAAACATAGCCTACATATAAAGTGCTCACTATGAACCAGACTAATGTGTATCGGTGGTGAGATCCCAGTGGAACAACTCTCACTTTCTCTACTACTATTGTATATAGAAAGCATGTGGAGTATTTGGCACAGTTTGTTGACAATGGTTAGTATATAGGCATGCTGTATGTTTGTGACCAAATTGTGTTCTTGTGGGCAGCTTTAAGGAATGGAAAACTTTGTGGGATACCTGGGAGGAGACATTTTGGTGAGGGGACTGTGGGCAGCTGGACATCTCGCAGACTCCCTGAAGAAAGACTTTGCTGGGAGAAGCAAAAACAGGGGATGTGGCAGCAAGCCACAGAGGGGAAGTTCATTTCAAAGGAAGGCATGATCAGGAAGAGACAGTGCTTCTGTGTGAGGTATGCCTCAGCCCAAGGCATGAAGAGCTCCAAAAGTCCAAAATGAAATTTGGGGAAATGGGGGAGCAAACGGCACAAATGAGTTCTTATTCTGGACAAATGTCTTCAATTCCTCTTGAAGACCCTTCCTAAGCAGTACTTTGACTTTCACGTGAGCACAGTCATACTATTTTCTGCATTAAATCACTGAATTAAATAATTGTGAGGCTGGGGGACAACTGGTTTCATGTTCAGTATGACAGTCTCTTCCAGATCAACAGATAATACGGCAACTATGAAATATATTTCATCTCACAGCAAGTTTCAAAGTATTTCTGTGCGATCCCAAAATGTGTTTTGTCTGACATGTTTACATATATCACTGTATATGGGCTTATTAGCAATGAATTTTGGTTGCATTTTGACTTTGAACCTTGCATTTTCCCTCTTAAAGACCAAAGGAATGTTATCTATATACATGCTGCTAATGGACTTTACAAATAATTGCAGTGCTTTTAAAACTCCTGTATATTTTTTTAATGTTTGTATTTGTAACGAAAAACTATTCTGAGTCAAAGACACATTATTAAGCTAAGCCTAGATATGTATGTATTCTAATGAAAAGGCTTCAACCATCTCTTAAAAAATATATTTACTTAAATGAAGTGAAAATGCAATAAATTATTTCATGAGCCCTCTCCTTAACTTCAAGAGCTACTCAATTTTTTTACAATTAAATTGGAACAATGGCTTTATTTAAAAAACAAATTAAATGCAATAAACATCAGAACAGAGGAATGGAAATCCAAGTAGCAGAGTGCTGTGCTGGTCCACAATGTTTCCTTAGTGACTGCAAGCCAGGAATGGAAACCCATCAGAAAGAGAAAAGGCCTGAATCTGTTCAGATTTGTATCAGTATTAGTCATTAAAGTGGAAACAGGAGAAGGTCATTGCCTTCCTCCCATTCGAGTGAAATGCAGAAAACGGAATGTGTTCGTTGCAGTTTGTAACTTTATTCCAAATAGAGTAATATAGAAAATAATAAAGGAATACGCCTGAAATATGACCCAGTTTTGTCTTTAAAAAAAGCAAAATTAATAGCATTGCCTTCTCTTTACAAATACTGTTACCATGCATATTTTCTCCATCAACATAACAATTCATCTAACAGACTACACCACCACTCCAGGCTCTCCTTAACAATTTCTTAATCTTCATAATTATTTTTCCTTTATTTTTCTGTGCTGCTTGTCCTGCTTCCATTGGGTGACATGAAGGGACTTGCTTGTTAGTAAGTGGAATTACACAATGTCCAGACAGTGCTTTTCAGTTAACAAAAACACATGTGCACACACAAAAATAAAAAATCTCTGTCAAAAAAAAACATTTTTCCAGGGCTGACAGCAAGTAGTAGTTTTGGTTTTATAAATACGAGCAAACTCTAAATTTTGAAATCCCCTGTACACTTGGGGTTTTTTTAAAAACTTAAAATCATCCCAGCATCTATCTATTCATCCATCAATCCATCCGTTCAGCCATCCATCCATCTATCCATGCCTATAAACACCCCCCGCCTTTCATAAACAGCTCTGCTAATTAACTCCCACATTGTAGCAATCTTTCCATTACAGAAAAAGGAGAGAGAGATTGAATTTTATCTATACGTGATGAACAAATGCCCTGGAGAAGCTCTTGTAATCTATCATGTCAATGTAGATGAACTCCTCGGGATTTCTTTTCTTTGTTTTACCATCCAATAACAGTAAAAATAACACACAGAAGAATCCCAGTACTTAGGCTACACAGCTAATCAACGTCTGAAAAGACATTCAAGGTTGCTTTGCATTTATCCTTTTTTGAGCAATAAACTTCGGGGTGACTGCTCCTGGGCTTGAGGTCTAATTACTATAACAATTAGGCTCATCAGTGCATTTATTATTATTAAGGAATGACGACAGAAAACTGATCTCTATCCGATTAAAGAAAATAAAGCACTAATTGAGAAGAACAGCAAGCCCATTATTTTTCAAGTCCCTGAAAACGGGCTAAACTTCATAAATGGAAACAGCACTAGCCCTTGCTACAAGGAAAATGGATAAGAACGGGCACCTTTCTAAAGAGGTGCGGGACACGCAGCATCCCAGTGTAGCGCGGAACGCAGCACCGGCAGGCAAGGCTTCTCCACACCCCGATCCCAGACACCCTAGCCTGTCACCGTGATTTTCAGAAGTCATTTATTTCTGTGACACCTCTCATTTAAGATCAGCCCTGCACTTGTTTTCGCAATGATTTGTTAATGTCACAGTCTTCACGTACACCTTGGGGTTTTTTTTAAGTTTTTCTTGGTTCTGTTTGGGCACAGGCTCTCACTGAGCGGTTACGCGGGTAAAACTCGTGCCGGAGCACTGGGCGTTCTGGCTGCAGACTGAGACGGAGCCCCGAGCTGCTAATATAGGAAATAAAATCCCCGTTCACTGGGTTTTTGAAAACATTTCCAACTCCGGGGTGCGTCAATGGGAGATTATCACAGTTTGTCAAACTCCTCTGTCTTTTCTGAAGCAACACGCAAAAGAGCTAAGGGGGGTGCCCTTTTACACAAGCAAATATACCAATATTTCAAAACTACTGAAAAAACATCAAAAACCCCAGAAGACTAATTACTTCAAGCCTCAAACTTTGATGTAAAACCAAAGTGAAAGGAGTCAAATCAGGAGAGATGCAGAATAACCCCAGTCTCCTTCTCTCCCCCAGTCTTTCTACGGTTTCAGTAAGCAAGAAACTGTTTTGTTTTATGGGTTTGTAACTTCTTGCAAGCCTGAACAGGTCATAGCAAAGCCCATTTCAGCTCTGAAATCCACCTAAACTGTGGCTTTTACTTGGTAAACCTCCCTTAAAAACTGTCTGCAAAGAATATTGTTTATAAAAATATCATGAGATGCAAAGCATTAAGCAGTCTCCAATCGGTTATTTAACCCAAAACAAACTAACAATGATGGTTCCGCTTATGGAATACAATAAGACTTACTCACTTTCAGTGGAGAAGGAAATACATTGTAGGATGAAAGTTATCTACTTGCATGCAAACAGATACACTTTCTTGATCCATAAGGAAAAAAAAAATAAAATCAGCTCTGCATTCTCACAGCAATCCCCCCCTTTTTTTAATGCAGTAGTTCAAAGCTATGCATACATAACGCAGCTGCCAAAATATTTGAGTGGTTTTAATGCTGATGAGTAAAGCAATCAGAAGCTTTTCACAGGAATTATAAAAAACTTTGGATTTCTAATAATGTTGAACAGAGAGCTAACAAACAAACATTCGCACAAGCAACTTCGTGACCACATTCTACCATAATCACAACGGGACACTCCTTTAAAGAAGAAAGCTACCGAGAGTCAGGGATATGCGCTTTTTGAGATGCATGGTTCATTTTACCCTGCGCAGCACTGTTTCACAGGGCACCAGATTAATCCAGAGCACCTCCTGTTCTGAGCAGCATGATGCAAATATAAATTCACCTTTCAATCACTTCTGCGGGTTAATGACACTGAGTAATAGCACATTAGCAGAGTGCCACTCCAGACACCAGTCAGGCATGCCAAACAGATAATCTGACAAACGTTTCAGATTCATTTTCCATGAACAGAAACACCGTTCGGGCTTATTAACTAGCAAATCTGCATACAGTGCAGCGCAGAGCACAGAGGCTCCATTAAAAGTAGCTATCTATCTCATTAATGTAACATATAATGGTATTTGGCCTCTTCTATTGTTGCAAAATTAAAAAAAAATATATATATGCTCATGCTCCATAATGGTGTAGCATATTTGCACTAACTGCTTCATATACTCCGGTCAAGTTTTTGATGTAGAGAATTCCCCCACTGGTTTAGAGAGAAATTATGTTTTCAGTTACTATCACTTTCAAGAGCGCAAATAATTCAGGTAGCCTTCCCAAACTACTTGCTGTAGTCACTTCATTTTTCCTGTTTCTAATAAAAGCTTCCCTTGCAAAAGCACTGTCTCTATATCTGGTCTTCACATCTGTTACTGCATCTCTGCTTTTACAGATGTTACTTGAGCACGCAGAGGAGTAGAGTTACAGGGGCTGATTGTTCACTTAATCCAAAATCGATAGGAGATGAGCAGGATTTGTCGTCTTATCTCCAGCATATTGATAACCAAATGGGAAAAAGAGCAACTAAAAAAGAAGAACGGTTCCCCAAAATGTTCATTCAGAATTGTAAATAAAATTACTTGAGTGCTTTCACAGCCTTTAAATATTGATCTTACCAGAATGTTAGAAAACAAGAATGTTGCTAGAACAATACATTAAAAGCAAACTTCCCAGCAGGTTTATCCGAACCCAATTTCTAACAGCAAGTACATGTACTGAAAACCCAATTAAAAGCACTGTTCCCATCCAGAAAGTAGAAACAATGCTGCGTTATCCATATGTCAGCTCAATTTATGATTTTTTTTTTTAACAGCCGGGATTCAGAGAACTATCTATAGACATTTCCTTTGTTGCCTAAATCTTAACCATCTTCCTTTGCCTAGCTTGTTAACTTCAGTTCTTTGGGTCTTGATACAGTAGCAGTGTTTTAATCTGGTTTTTGCCATGTAAAGATTGGGCGGGGGGAGAACTTTCCTGGTTTTGCTTAAAGTGTCTTAACACGTTATTTCTAGCCACAGAGTCACTCCCTTGCAGGGTTCTGCCTCTAGGACCAGGAGTCACAGTTTACCACCATTTATAACAAAAGGTAGGAGGGATATTAGGTTTCTGCCCCTTTGTTGGTCACCCTGTGGCTTTCTTCAGAGCTTTTGTTTGAAAATGCAGCTGCAAATGATTACTCCAGTGGACCACCAGCCTGCTCGGCCATGTTTCAGTTTTCTTTAATGTTGAATTTGGAATTTCAAAGCTGTGATTTGCCATTCTGGATTTCCCCTTCTGTGCCATGCCACTCCGTTTTGGGGTTTCAGAGGAGGCAAGGGCATGTTCTTGCACTTGGCCTCAGATCAAGGTAGCCCAGGTCATTTTTTCCCTTTTTAATCTTGTGTTTCAATTTGCATCCATTTTACAGTGCTATGCAGAGTAGTAAAGAGGACGTGCCGTGGTGGTACGACACTGCCAGGCTTTCTCCAAATTAGTTCAGGAAGGATTTCAGGTTTGTATCGCTGGGTAATCAAGTGTTTTGCTTTATTGTTAGTTATATTGAACGGCTAACACACTATTTCCTTTAGAAATGCCTCAAGTGCCTGCGTTGGTTACAGTTCTTAAATAACCTAGGTTTTAATGACACTGCAGGGTATTTAACAACAAAATACTGCTGCCATTATGGGATGGCAAATAAACATGTTATCGATTAGTTCAGAATTTGTGATGAAGATGATGTACCAGGACTCAGGAGATTCAATTGCCAGCACATTTGTGAAGACCCTGGGAGATTATGGGCAAGTCTGTTAATTTTTCAGTCTGCCTCTTCTGTGGAATACGGATGAAAATACTCCCTTCTCTCCCGACTTTTTGCCTGCTCAGACAAAGCAAGCTCCTTTCTGCTGGAACAGCTACGGCGCGTGCAGCAGTCCAGCCAAGGAAGCCCTGATCTTGTGCGAGTGCCTTAGGCACTGCACCGCTACACAACAAACCTGCTGCTACGAAATACTGAATTATAGTTAGAACAAAGGATTTAAGTTACGACTGGTTTAGGATTTAGTTCAATGGACAGTGGGTTCCTTAAATTCGTAGTTCACAGTATTTCACATATTGGTATGTATAGCAAGACAGTCAAACCCTTGCTTTTCCTTGAAAACATTTCATACATTACAGTCCACAGAGACTTAGCAACAGAGAGCAATTAAGAAAACAAACAAACTGTAGTAATGACCCATATAAGGAAGAAAAGCAGAAATGTCACCGCCAGCCTTCAAACATATGGCTCTCCAAGGCCCTCCTTGTGCCATGCAACTTCCACTGCTCCATCAGGCCCAGATGCTTGCTTATTTTGGAGGAGAATTTGCTTAGAAAATGTCTCCATGGCCAGCATGATTTCATACCTCATTAGCGTTGTCCTGATGCAAGTAATGGAAATAAAAGTCCTGGAAGCCAGCGATTCTGTACACACAGAGAAGCTGCTTGCTTATCAGACACTTTAGGAAGGTGATGGAAACTGAAAAGAGAGTAATGTGGCAAGTGGTAGGATAAAGGTAACTATCAAAAGGAGGGAGATTAGAGTAGGGACCAGTGCTATTTGCAGCTTAAGTGAGTGTTGTCTCCATCACCTGGGGACAGGGAAAACAACTCACTGTTTGCCCAGTTACGCTGATAATTTTACAGGTTTTATTACAAACTGCATTGGAGAATCTATATGGGTAAAAAAACCCCAAACAACTCTTAATCTCTTCTAGGGCTTGCTTTCTCAACTCAGATCATGTCAATAAGGTTACAGCACTGCCCCGCAAACACTAGCGTGGGCACAGGCAAGAGGGAAGAGTCCAGTCAAGTGGATAACAGCGAGCAAAGAAAGGATGGGGAGCACAGAGAAACCCTTTAAGTCAACTTTGCTGACAAGGAAAGGCACATTAATCAGGCACAAAACATTAGTTACAATATTTGGTATCTAGGAAAACACTGAGCAATCTCACTGAATTTGCCTCTATTAGTAATTTACAGACTTCTACACCAGACATCTGCAGTCAAAGAAAATGTGTCTAGGTAACTTGGAGTAGCTTATTTTTTTTTCACATGAAATGGAAACAAATTGGGCATTTAAAAGTAAAGAACAGTTTAGTGACAAAGTTTCCATTAGGGCTACTGGGTCTCTGCAATTTGTGCCTCTGGCCCACTGGCCACCACTTGAGTAAACAAGCCAACTCTGATTTGCTGTCAAAATCCACAGTATTTTAAGATACACCGCCATTCACACAGAACAGACTGCCAACAGTTTTTTCTGGTGCATAATGTGAAAACATCCAGTGAAAGAATGCAATGTTAAAATGAACAGGAAAACCATTCTTTCAGAATGCCTTTTGCCCATCAGCTGAGCACCACTTTAACGCTAGCTAAGCTATCTTACTGCATTGTAGTTAAAGTTCATGTCTGTTGATTACTGCAGAATTTAGTTGTGTCTTTCAAGCTGCCAGCCACAGAAACTTTAAAACAGAAGAAAGAACCGGTGCTGTAGCCAGCATCCTGTTTTTAGTCATCATGGCTGGCCATTATCAATAATAAAATGTTCAATTTGCGGTTGCTCTTTCTTTCTCCGTTATTGAAACAACTTGAGTTTGTGCAGAATGGCCCCATGATCTCAAAACAGTATCTTATTGATTCAGCAAAAATTTTTACAGATTAACAGTGACACAAATGGCGTCTCTGATCACGGCCAACATGGAAAGTATTTTGAGAAAAAATGAGCTCAGATATGGTTTTAAAGCAAGTTTGTAAATGCACCTAGACCCAAACAGGAATATTTTGCTCCTGGTGGAGGAGTGGGGAGGAGTGGAAGAAAACCAAAAGGGGGAAGATTAACAAATAAACCCGCCGCAAGCACTAGTGCCTGAGAAGGATTCCCCCATCCTGCGCTATCAGCACACCCTGCTCCCCTGCGTCCCACAGCCCCACACTTCTTAGGGCTATTTAACACAAGCAGCAGCACCTTGATTATCTCTGAATTTCATTGCATAGGAAAATGAAGGCTGATCACACAACAAAAACCATTAACACTAGACATCACCATAAAAAAATCCAGCAAGGAGACATTGTTACGCTAAGGATTTGTGCCAAAACTCCCTCCAGCACACCCTGCAGCCGTCGGGGCTGCGCAAGAACAGGGCGCTTTCAGGTGACCCCAGGGCGCCTCCCGAGGCAGCAGCAGAGCTCAGGCACTTCCCACAGCCAACTGTTGGCAGCCCACTGCAGGCAACACTCTTTCATTGCCTCTCCTTCAGGAAGCCCTGTCAGAAGGCAAACACCCAGGCCTCTTTCTGATACTCCAGGACATCTACTAGCAAGCAACTCTGGCTCCATCGAGCGTAAGAAGTCATCAGCCCGGTAGCCCGCACATAACTCACCCCCGCCATTTCCTCTCTTGTTTGGCAGCTGACCTCCTGTGGAGGTGGCTGAAAGGATCGTTAACGGTTTTTGTCAGCCCACTTTGTTTAGCAGCTATCAAAATCAAATCAATGCCTCCTCCATTGTCTTCGCTTTCTCCTTTGCAGGTTTTTTCCGTACTTCACCTCTTCATCGCTGTGGGCTTTGGACTGTGATTTACCACCAGGTTCACAAGGCTGCTGCTTCATGGGAGCAATAAGCAAAAGCGTAATTCCAGCAAGTTTGCTTTTCAGCGTGTTCTTGCTGAAGGCAACAGCTATATTTGTGCTACCTTTAAACATAACTCATACCCCAGTGTTTCCAAACGGAAGAGACAGAAGAAAGACTTCAGAAAATATCCTAACTCTTCCTTCCTTTTTTGTCCCTCTATCTCCCAGCTCCTGCTGCAGCTGGAGCCCAGAGGCCAGCTGCAGGGACACCACAAGCTGCTGCAACGTTGCCAGTCACAGAATGTCCTGGTTTCAGTTGTTTACACTTTTCAGCTTCCCATGCTCTGCCAGGTGCACAAGAATCTGGGAGGGAATGCAGGCAGGACAGCTGATCCCAATTAGCCATCAGGGCTATTCCATACCACCTGATGTCAAGCTCAGTATATAAACTGGGGGAGTTGGCCAGGGAAAGGAGTGATTGCTGCGTGGGGGCAGGCTGGGCGTTGGGTGGTGAGCAATTGCACTGTGTATCACTTGTATCGTATATTCTGTTGTTATTATTGTTATTTTCTCTTTCTCTGCTGTCCTATTAAACTGTCTTTATCTCAACCCACGGGTTTTAGGGTTTGGTTGTTGTTTTTTTTTCCCCCTGATTCTCTCCCCCATTCCACTGGGGTAGGGGGAAGGTGAGCGAGCGACTGTGTGGTGCTTGGTTGGCAATCAGGGTTAAACCACAACACAGAAAAAGGATAGTCTCCAGGCTGTGGGTTCTGGCACAGCAGAAAGGCAAAGCAGGGTGGTAAGGGCATGCTCACAGAAGGCAGTAGAGAGGGTTGGTCCCTCCCTGCCCCAGGCTGAGCGTGCTTCCACATCCCAGCTAGCGTACCTCTGGTTTGGCATCTGGGTCACTGCTTAGTGACCCAACAAATGCTAAGAGTAGGTCTGGCAGGAGCAGATTGGCAGGAAAAAAAAAAAGTCATATTATAAATTGGTTCAAGAAAATCATATTTTATGCTCACCAAAGACAACGCTTACGAAATAACCAATACTGAATCACTCACTGAGCTCTGACCCTATAGTCCTAATGCAAGATCTGTCCTGCAGTAGCATACAGAATATGGTCCATCATTCTCAGAGTTATTAAAATCCCTTACTTTTATATAGGTGCTTATAGATCTTGTTTATACATACAATTTCATACTTTTATAAAAGTAAACTCCAGAGCAAATGTAACTTCTCAAAGCCATTGTTACCCAGGGTTTTATTGCCAGGCTTGTTAACTCTTCTGGTAAGCACCAGGTCCAGCCACTCTGCTTGGCCTTGACTCTTCTTCAGAGGCTGGTAAGATTTATTTCAGTCCCTGATACCCGAGTAAAGTACACTTTCTTTTAGTTTCTGCATACATTTACTGCACAGCAAACTTGCTCCTCTGTTTTATCTTGTACCTTCTCTCTCCTGTATCCACCTCACACACCTGTTCGACTTGCGGTCAGCGAGGGTGTTTTATTATCAAGCGTCTTCAGGATGATGCCTGCTTTTTTCTACCACGTGTTTGCAATGCACCTAGTGCAATTAAGCCCCGATCTTTACATGCGGTCTCTAAGGACCACAGTAATAGAAATAATAAATCATTATAAACAATGCTGTCACAGGGAAACTCGCATTCTCCTCCCTTTTACCCCAAGGCCCCCAGCAGGTGTGTGGGTGAGGGCGGGAGGTAAAAGAGAGGGAAGAGCTCTTTTATATAGGAACCTGTGTGGCAGCACCATTCTGACATGCTTTCAGCAGAATGTGGGAAATAATAAACCCAACAGAGAACCATCACCACAGCGTGCCAGTACAGATGGGTCTTACACTGGTTCCCTTGGCTAACTCTGCAATATTGGAATGAAAAATACCAAGTATTTCTTTTGGTTGATGCAACATGGCCCTGGGACACTGCAGGAAGACTGAGGCATTGAAACATTTTAAAGGCTTAAATTAATATTGAGCTTCCTTTTTAAAGCTTAGGGAACAGTGCAACACTTTCTTGGTTTGTTTGGTTGTTTTTTTTCTTCTTTTTGACAAACCAGATACCCTAAAGAAAATCAGTCGAAAGGTCTAAAATGAACCTGGGTCCCCAATGCATACAGTTCTGCATGGGCAAATTTCTGCACTGACGAACAACTACAGAACGAAGGTGTCAGCAGGTAAACAAGATCAATCCACCCCAGGCTGCTTCTCTTCAACGATGCTGTATTTCAAATGAATCCAGTCATCTCAAAACAGTTTGGAATATCTGACATTCATAAATCAGCCACCTTCCATCAAAGCAGGCATTTAAACTGTGTAAAATTTATATTCCACTTACATTCAGTACTATCCTATTACTGGAGTGTCTCTGGTGAAATTTCTTACAGAAAGAAGCAAAAATTCATTAACTCACTGCCACTAGCCCACATTAGGGAAAATCAGGCGTCTTCAAGGAAAAGAATTTTCCCAAGAGAGATGAAATACAAAATTCTCTTTCAAAATGTATATACATTGCATACATACATGCATACATATGAAGAAGAGAGAGACAGGGGAAATATAAATCAGAAAATATTAATTTCACAGAATGTAGCAACAATAGCATGAAGACTTTTACCCTAAAGCACTTCATTGTGTAATACACAGTATTCATCTATTAAAGAGGCTCAGGAGGGCTAAACCAGACCAGACACCCTCAAACATGAGTATTAGTACATTTCTTAACATCATCAGTCGCTTAATGTTGCATCACCAGCTTCATGTTTGTTTTGCATATTATGGCTTTTCCACAGAGTGCAGAGTCGCAGCAGATTTTTGAGATCATAGGAGGGCACGTGAGGAAATGAGCCAGAGAGATAGCCTTATAATGTCCCCTGTATCTCTTGATCTTACACACTGACGGTACCTTCTGCTTTCTACTCACCACTTGAAGAACAGCATGATGCTTATCAATGAGCAGTAATTAGTACAGGGTTATCAAAGAACTCAAAATGGAAAGTTTTACCTTCTGGATAATGTAATCTACCAAGCAAGTGAAGCCAAATCTCAGTTCCACAGGTATCAGTGAGTGTTTCCCCACTGACTTCTTGTGGGAACAGATTTGGTTCACTGAAGCTTTCCTGTTCACCCTGTGCATGCACTACACAGAAGGAAACAGAAATGATGCTTTGGAGCAAGTTACTTGGGTTGAAGAGCATAAGACATGTAAAGGGATATTACCAAGATAAACACCACAGACCAAACCCTCAACCAGAGCCCTGCTGGAAAGAGGCAAGCAGAGGCCAGCCAAGGGCCCTGCCCTCTTCGTGTCATCTTACACTTCTTGCCTGCTGTTTTTTAATTGCTCCAAGATCACTGTAGCAAAAAGAAATTTTAAAGCAATACACTTTACACTGTGTAAGATATGCTGTTAAATCAAAATTCCTTAAGACACGTTAAGTATCAATTTCCCTCCCAGCACCATGACTCGGTGAACGTGGCTGAGTTTGGGAACACATAGACTGGTCATTATTTCCACAGCCTTACATCCGCACAAGCTACTCTATTTCCCAGCTCTGTCCCCAAGCCTGTTCTGTTTTCAGGACACCCTTAGAGGGACAGGGACTTTCTCCATACAACAGGCCAGAAAATATTCTTGTTTTCACCCTTCTACCGTGGTCAAGCATCCAGAAGCCAACTGCCCAGTATTGCCAGCCCAGCACCTCCAGCATCTCTCCAGTTTGATTCTTCCTCTCTCGTCCAAGCTCTGAGCACAGTGAGAGCGCCCAAGATCTGTACAACCTGTGAGATGGCTGTGAGATGGGACGTGCCAAAAATATGATTGCCTGCAGTGAACCCAAACTAATTAGTCGGGGAAACATCTTTATTTGTGCAATCACTCAATCCTTTACAAAAATTTAGACTTCATGTACTTTTGGGAACTGAAGTTTTAATTGTGTTTAAAAGTCCGACTCCTACAAATGTAGTGTTGTGTTGAACAGACCGTGACTTGAATGGAGACTTAAATCACGTGGAGGCTTAGATGATGTATTAAAATGTATTCCCCCTGCATTTATCTCAGCTTAGATAATGAAACTAAGCTGTTTAGCTTCATTACTCATGAAATACCCTTAAGAAACAATTGTGCCATATTACAGCAAGCAGACTTGACTTCCATTTTAACACTTTATCTGCCCTGGCCTGTGTTGTCTTGTCTGTGCCTATACTGATTTAGAGGAATCGTGCCTTCCTGGCAGTTCTGGGTAGATCCCACAGCATGTTGGCTATTCTAGCATAAACAACAAATGATAATAACTCACCAGTATCAAGTTTTAAGTTTCAAATTTTCCATGCTGCAGCATATGGAAATGCTTTCCACCCTGCTGCTTTCTTAAAAAAACAACCAAAAAAAAACCCCCCAAAAAAACCCTAAAAAATCTTCGCAAAATAAAGGCAAACACAAACTCAAACATATTTATCTCTCAAAACCAAAACGCTGGGAGTACATCTTTAGCCTACATAAAGTGCAGTTTATTTCAGGAGAGACCTGTGACCACCAGTGAGCTGCAGGCAGTTACAACATGATAGGGCTGAGCCCACAGGAGGAAAACCCTGACTTTCTTTCAATGCTAGCTTCATGGTCCTTACTTCACTGTTCTCTTACGATCAGCCCAAGTAGAGGACTCCCAACGACTGCAAAAGGAGCATTAAACACTCCACAAGAGATCTTAAAATGGCCAGAGGTACATACAAAGCAGAGCTTGCTTTATTTTCTTCTTAGCTCAGCACACATCAGTCATACGAAAGTAATTTAAAATGGATAAACTCCCAGAAGGAATTTACTGATATTTTCTTTATCTGATTTATGTAACAGGTTTTACTTTTTACTGATACAGTGCACCAGTCTTATAGCTGCCACAGAGCAACCAAACAAACAAAAAAAAAATAGGGATCAACCAGTGGACAGAAACAAGCAAAGCAGAAACGAGCGCTTGAAATTCCCCATTCTGCTGTGCCTAATGCAGAATGAACAAACCTGAGCTTCTTAATCACTGGGGAGCTGAGGGAATGCAAAACTTTGGGGTATGCTTAGTGCTTCACGGCATTGGGCCCTTTCTCTTTTTCTCTCATCATTCCTCTGACAGGCAAATGAAGGTGGGTCTCCACCTTGGGTAGGGGAAGGAGTGAATGTGTCACAGGGCACCCAAGGGACGAGGTCACAGTGCATCCCTGAGCATCACCTCTGAGCTGCAGATCAGTGCAGCAGACAGAGAAGAGGTAACATTACCATATACACCCGGTGGCTGTGATTCATCTCAATCCTAAAGTGAGCTTGTCAGCTCCTAAACACTAAATTCTCTCATCGTTACTTTTAAGTCATGTAGAATAGGTTACTTCATTGCACCATTTGTTTAGGGAAGGAATAAATGCGACATCCGTTGTTTAAAATGTAGTAAAAGCCAAAATGCAAGAGGCAATTTTAACCTTTCAATAAAACTAGGTGAGCTTGTAGGAGAGAGCTCACTTTTTACATCTACTGGTTGAATGACTGGAGAAAAATTATTTACTAGGTAGGGATAGTTAAAATGCATGGGCTTTCTGCTGGCCTGTAATCAAAACATAATAGCTAACCCTTTTACAATAAATCATGAACAAGCTAGACTTGATTTGTCTTCTTCTCTATAGATTGTATTGAAGATATAAGTAGTTATTGATGTTATGTAGTCAGTACAAAGCTGGATAAAAAAAGCTCCAGAGTTTTATATGCTGTAAAGTGATGAATGACTGGCAAGAAGGAAAACTTGGGAGCTGTTTTTTGGCAATTTTATACTTTCGGCTCATTTCTGTCACCTACAAAAGAATACTCAACATTTGAAAAAGTTACAAGATTCTTAAAAACCTTCTATACATATATATGGAATCTAACTCCAAAGCATGTATTTTTAAGAAAGAATGCAATATTACTCTTTCTCCAGCCCACAGAAAGGAAGCTGATGACTGCTGATACAAATCATCATACATAAAGATGCGATTCAACTATTTCTTTCTGTATGTATAACAAATACAAAGATTATCTGATACGCAGTCTAATTTGGTCTGGAATTTATAGATGAGTGAATGATAATAAAAATTCTACAGTAATTGAGTAATAACATATGCAATTACTTCAACAAATAAATCAAGTCAGTAGGTGATAGCATTAACATAAGGGGGTTGAATCTGATGACCCCTGAGATACAGACTTAGCTCTCAAGGCTGGTGCTAAGTAACTGGGCTTCTCAGGGCATGTGAAACACATCTGACCCTTTCATGCAGACATTTGTCTGTAACTGCACGCGGTTCACACATGACTTCAGAGATGTTGGCACATTTTGTCGAGGACGTGGCCAATTAATTAATTATAAAACAGGCATAGCTCTATTTTTTCCTGCCAGGTAAGGTTCTCCGTTCATACCTAAGTACCACACTTTATGCAGCAGGTTGCTACACATAAACATTATGATTTATGGATCATGGATCCCCACGAATAGATGGTACACTGGGTGCAGGTCCCACACTTACGGGCTGTCATCCTTTCAAACATCCATACATCTGCTACAATACATGGTACTACTATGTAATGGATTTAGGAAGTAAGAAGGACAGACATTTGGGGACCCCTTTCATTCAAGTCAACTGGAAAGTGGCAGGGCAGATGCAGATATATACAAATGTTGTCTTTAGAGGAACGGATGCCTGAAACACATGCATTTCATCCACCCATGCTTGCCAGTGAATTCAGGAACAGTTTTAATAACAGCCTTACGCTGGGATATGATGCAAAGGTTGTCTTCAAGGAAGTTCATGGGGCAACCCTGATTTTATGGGGAGTATCTCAGATCCCACAAGCTTAGCCTGAAGCTTTGTTATCGTTCTGAGCTAGTTTGGGTCTCTGGGACTCCTGAAACTTTACAATGGAATAACTTAACCCAATGCTGCAACTTAATGGAATTGTGTTAATTTATGAGGAAGGTGTCTTGTCATATAATGACATAAAATCATGACAGGACATGCCTTCATCACACATCAACACAACATGACATGAAACTCTGAACAGTGAGATGAAGTTATTCTGTGCAGTACAACAAACACGATTATCTATAGTGAAAAACCAAAGGGAAAAACTGTGAGTTATGTCAACTGCAGTGACAAAACAGCCTGTAGTACGAGTCCCTTGGAGTCTGGCCAAAACAAACAACTAACAGAGACAAGATCACACGCTCAGAGATGTAAGAGTGGCAAGCGGGTACCACTCGGAGCACTTCTCAAAAGCAGCCATTCTTTGCACGCATTTTTTTGGTGTTAATTTTTTTGCCATTGATACAGCGCTGAGGCCAAGTAAAGTAACTCTGAATATTACACACCATATACTTTAACTACTTACTGCCCTGCTTTATTATTTCTTCTTTTAAATCCACGCCAATGAGTCTTTAACACAAACAACCAACTTTTGCAAACAAGACAGTTAAGTGGAGAACGGCAGCCCTCTGAAAACTCGGCCAAGCCTGGAACAAAAGCAGCTATTTAAACAGTGAACATTGAAAAGTCTGTTAAATCATCTGATTTGTGTAACCTGAGCCACACCATGTGAGGTGTTTCCTCTCCGCTGGCCAACTCTGACCACCACAAGGGTGAAGAGAACAGGGTTTCTTAGAAATGTCAACCTCTGTTTATCAAAGGGCTTTGTAAAATTACTAAAATAACATTTCAGCTACAGTGACCGCCCTTAGAAACCAGCCAAATGCTTCTGATAACTGAATGGGTACCTCAGTAGTCCCAATATTCCAGGAATTTCCTACCGTAAGCAGCAGGAAACACAAGTCAATGCTCAGGCACTGAAGCATCTAATGCCACGCTGGCAAACTTACATGGAAACGCATCCTGTGGTGCCCTACACCAGCATATTCAGCCATGAGAAAGGATGATGCATTTATCAGTTGGGATACAAAAGCAAAAGTTATTCTCTCAGCAGCAGAATTGCTGAACCCCGGTTTCCTTTAAATTCCTGCCTTACATCCCCTCAAGCTCCTTCCCTGGTCCGAGTAGGCTATGACCACTGGCAGCACCACAGGCTTCCCACTGCAGCTGCTGGGGCAGCATGGAGTAGGGTGTCAGGGGCAGGTTGTGTGCATTCTTCCCTCCACACACACATCCTTCTCTCCACCAGAACATTGTTTAGGTCCTCTAATATCCTGCTACTCATTTTCGCAGAGATTGGAGAAGTATCTTGTGGGGTCTCTTACCTCTTCCTGTTGAAATGGTCTGTTTAAATTAAAAAAAAAAAAAAAACCAAACAAAAAAACCAAAACAAAGTTTTTGGAGGGGTAACTTGCTTGACAAAAGCTTAAGTAACTACATCCCACATCTTTAGGAATCCAAAATGTTTTCAGAGGAGGAAATTGCAGTGATGGACAGGTCATGAGAACATTTTGGTGAAAACATGCAGATAAACAGGTAAACTCCGGTTCCATTAGAGATTATGACAATTCTGCCACCACTGCTCGTAAGGTCACGGCTTCACACTGACTTTTCATGACTGACATATTTGGAATGACAAACACCTACTTTCTATCTATTCACCTTTTTACCATTTTGCTTACTTGTTCTCTAGTAACACGCTACTGTGCAGCTTGAGGAACCAACCACATCGATTAGCTTTAGACTGACTTTTTATATGGTCCCCAAATTTTCTCTCTGAGCCATGAACCGTTACTGGAGCTGACCTCCCCTGTGCCAGCCATACAGCTCCAGGAGCTTCTCGTTGATAATTAGAAGTGACAGTGCTCCTTTTCGTTAAAATTAACAGAGATGAAATTTAACAGAAACTGCCTACTCAAGGAGTCGCACCACTCTCCATTATCAGACTCTAAATTATTAACTCGCCTTAGTTTTATCATGATTAATTATTAAAATTCAGCTTCTTGTCAACATATTCATCATAGAACCGATAGATTAGCAGTATCTCATGCTATATTGGCTGTGCTCTAAACAGTGACCTTTCAGCAGTATTTTCCTTGCCTTTAGACTGAAGACTTAGAAGGACTTCTCAGACACTGTATGCTGCTTAATTGTAGCAAGGTTTGCCTCTAGTGTCAAGAGGCTACAGTTTAAAGTGTTCATATCAATATGTTGTATTCCTGGCACTAAATACAAAAGACTTTGTTATTTGAGGATTTTTATTTTTTTTTTAAATAGCAACAATTACAATTCTATGGAGTGTCCTGCATATTTAACACTTATTGGAAAAGTCAGCTGAATACCACAGATTGCTATCAACATCTTTCACAGATGCCAGTCTTTTTTTTTTTCCTTTGAATGTTCAGAGCTTTGCAAGTCATTAGTCCATTAGCACAAAGTTAAAGTACGCCAATCAATGTCATTTAAAGCTGTAGGTCATCTCGGGTTTTCATAAACAATCTTAAGGCTAATGACAGCTATGTACCCTTCTGCTCCCATTTTCATTTCATCTTGAGCTTTCTTTGAAATATTAGATTTGGCATTTGCAAAGAAATAAACCCACTACAGGTGCTACTTTTCACCACGATAAAACAGAAATTATGTTCTCCAAATGCACCATGAGACACCAGGAAAATGCAGGATATTGTGACCTGGGTTTATTCTTAAACTTTCTAATATCCTTGGATTTACTAGGATGATGTGAGAGAAGCCATGCCACAAAGAACTGTAACTGTTTAGGTTTAAACATGTTTTATTCAAAGGTTAGAAAAAGTCTTGAGCTCAAGTTACATGACAGGGCAACAGTATATTCAGGTCTGAGCTGTGGTCAGACCCCCTGCCCAGCCTTAGGCATATCACTTAATCTCTCAAAATGACTTAATTTCTCCCTCTAAATGAAAACAAACCAGATTGCCTGATATTTTTCACCTTTCTTTTCCAAGACAGCACACTGGTATAGACCATTATACTAAACTGTCGGGGAGTTAAATAGCTCTTTGTACGTCTTCCATCAACCTACTGCTTTCTACCTACCTACGGGGAAAGGCCCATCTGGGAAACAAAATTGCTGAAATCTGGAGTCCAGGCCCAGAGCTTTCTATGAGGGATGAAAGGGTTGTTTGCAAAATCTGGTGTCAACTTTGCACTGGTAGCAACAGGAAAGCATATTCAATGTCCAGTCTATTGGACATCAGGAAGCTAGAATAGAATTGTTTAGGTTGGAAAAGACCTTTTAGTTAGTGATTTATTTTTTTTTTAGGGGATTTTGCCCCTTACTTGGGAGAATCGTAGAATCATTTAGCTTGGAAAGAACCTTTAAGATCATCGAGTCAAACCGTTAACCTAGCACTGCCAAGTCCACCACTAAACCATGTCTCTAAGCTCCACAATCTACAAAATACCTACAGGGATGGTAACTCAACCACTTCCCTGGGAAGCCTGTTCCAGTGCTTGACAACCCTTTCCGTGAAGAAATTTTTCCTAACGTCCAATCTAAACCTCCCATGGCGCAACCTGGGGCCATTTCCTCTTATNAGCCCTGAGTAACACCAGTTGCAACTGGCCGCCAACTGGATTTAACTCCATTCACCACCACTCTTTTGGCCTGGCCATCCAGTCATTTTTTTACCCAGTGAAAAGTATGCCTGTCCAAGCCACAGGCAGCCAGTTTCTCCAGGAGAACGCTGTGGGAAACTGTGTCAAAGGCTTTACTAAAGTCTAAGTAGACAACATCCACAGCCTCTCCCTCATCCACTAAGCGGGTCACCTTGTCATAGAAGGTGATCAGGTTAGTCAAGTAGGACCTGCCTTTCACAAACGCATGCTGGCTGGGCCTGATTACATGGCTGTCCTCTATGTGCCATGTGATGGCATTCAAGATGATCTGCTCCATAACCTTCCCCGGCACCAAGGTCAGACTGACATGCCTGTAGTTCCCCAGATCCTCCTTCCAGCCCTTCTTGTAGATGGGCATCACATTGGCTAGCTTCCAGTTGACTGTGAGCTCCCTGGTTAACCATGACTGCTGATAAAGGATTGAAAGTGGCCTGGTGAGCACTTCTGCTAGCTCCCTTAGTACTCTTGGGTGGATCCCATCTGATCCCATAGCCTTGTGTGTGTCCAAGTGCTGTAGCAGGTCGCTGACCATTTCCCCTTAGATTATGGGGGCTTCATTCTGCTCCCCATTCCTGTCTTCCAGCTCAGGGGGCTAGGTACTCTGAGACCAACTGGTCTTACTATTAAAGACTGAGGCAAAGACGGCAGCTTTTTCCTCATCTTTTGTCACTTTGTTTCCTCCTGCATCCAGTAAGGGATGGAGGTTCGCCTTAGCCCTCCTTTTGTTGTTAATGTATTCATAGAACCTAGTGCATGCTCCATCTGCACTGGGTCTGAAGGACTGTGCAAGGACACCAGGATTGGGATAAGGACTTAGCACAGCACGTGCTGCAAAGAGTCATCATTGTATCTCAGCTTTGGCAATGAAAGGATCCTCGGGGAATGGAGGGAGTGGGTACCAATATGATATCTATGTTTTGTTTCATTCTTTTTTTGGGCTGGTTGGAAATGTTTAGACTTACTCCTTTCACTCCCTCCCAAAGGAAAATTGGCATAGTATCCATAATGAAAACAATTTGATGAAATAAGCTTATTTCTCTGAAGCTTTTGCCAGTTCTTTCTTCAGATCAAGGATACAAGTTCCGATTCAGAAATGAACCCAACAACCAACAGTCAGGACACTCAGTAGGTGTTTTTCAGCAGAAACTGAAATTCAAGTCCCTTGTCTAAGTCAGACAGAATGGAGACTTGACCCTGTATGCCCAAGCACCCAAACCAATGGGTGCTGGCTACTCTCAAGCAATTAATTCTCCCCTGAGCAGCTTTGTAATTCTAAATATCTTATTTGATAGGCCTATTAAAGGCCCTCATCCCATCTTTACAACAGAAGAATGTCCCTATAGGTTTCTTTTTTAATTCTATAAAAGTATCTATTTTAAAAACAGTATAAGAAAGGGAATTACTGGGACAAAACCTGAAGGAAGGTTTGTTGGAAAGAGGAATACACTCTCCCCGTGGACATTAAACTTACTTAGAGACGCCTTCTCTAGGTTCTCCACACCACTTTGGTAAAAGAGCTGAGCAGGAAGGCAAAGCCATTTCTGTGACAGTCTTGCATAAGTCCAAGCCTCTTGCTGTTCATAGCATCCAGTGTGTTGTCCACTTCCTCAAGCCCTTAATATAGCAGCTTTCTGCCTGGGAGGTTTTTGTTACCATTCCATCTTTATCAGAATAAGTGGGTCAAGTGCATGCCAGCCTCTTTTCTAACACACACCAACTCTTCTGCCAATTCTAACCACAGAAATATTTCTTAAATATCATGGATTCGCTTTGCCACCACCCCTCTCTCCCGACCAAGCCACCCTAAATAAAATAAGCATCGGGCATGGAGTTACTCCATGTGAGTCAGCAGGGCAAGGAAACATGCAGATGTGCAGATGGAGCATGCACTACGTTCAAACTGGGCAGCCAGTCAGTTTGCTTGCAAACCAACTTTTTTGTTTGTTTGTTTCTTAATTTATTTTCTTCTTCTGTCTCCTTTTTCTTTCCTTCCCTCCCCCCTCCAGTACAAGGAATAACTTTAAATTATCTTGCAGCAAGAGAAGAAATAAATTGTCTATTCCTGATTACACTCTTTTTAGAGCCTGAAATAATCTCACTTCCCTGTGATTTGGTATGTCACCATTTGATCCCTCACCCCTTAGGAAAAAAAAGGTATTAGTTTTGGCTGGATAGATGAGCAAGAGCTACTATCAATTACAAGACTACAATTTCTTTTATTAACCCTGCCAACAGCTCTTCCTGGTCTTTTATTAGGCCATTTAGAGGATGATGTGAGAGTGACGTGAGCCGTCTCCACCAATACTTTCCAACCGTGGCAACTGGTGGCATGCTGATGGCATTTGTTAATTACTAGGTCATTCAAGGCAAATGGAGAGTTTGCCATAATGAAATCCATGTTGTGTGGAGGAGCATGTGAGAAGAGGAAGAGTCAATTCATCAACTACACTTCTTAGCTGGGTGAAAAAAAGCCATATACAACTTCTATGAAAACTGAAAGGGGTGTGGAGCCAAATGGAGAGAACATGGAGATGCCATTAACCACAGCCTAGTACAAGTATCCTTTGGGTGGATCTGTGGGGTTATAATTATACTTTCACTTTCGGGTGCTCAGCCACATGGAGGCTCCTTAAAGCCATGAATGGCCCAGGAAGATCTCTGAGCTGAGAGCTCTGGCCTGGCTCTACCCACCTTGTCCCAGCAGTTGGGGATGGTTGCAGAGCTGGCCACTCACACCCTTCTCCAGCTCAGCCCCGTCGCTGGGACACGCACAGCACAACACCAGTTGTGGTAACCCCAAATCAAACACCAGCAGACAGAAGGGCAAAGTTAGTTGATCATAAATACCGCAGAGCACCATACCCAAGCACGTTCTCATGTTCAAACGTGGGAATCACATTCAAGTCAGTGGCTTTTTCATCCAAAGTTGTCATACATGTAATTTAGTGAAACTACCACTAGCATCCTTACCTAGACTTAAATCTGGCTTATATTGTCTTCATCCGCTGGTGTTACAGCAGCCAAAACTTAGGGTGGCTCTTACATGGGTAGTTTGCAGGAGATAGGTCTCACATTTTCAGTTCTGTCTGCACTTCCCTCCACCACACCATGCCCCAAAGATTAATACAGCAGGCTGCAAATATTTCCCTCTGTGGGGAGCAGGATCACACCCTTGACCTCTCTAAGGCTCCCAAGCCCTCCTCAGCCTCCAACAGACTCACTTATTCCTCACTCCCAGCTCATGCCATTAAGAGTTCCTCCACAAACTATTTCCTCCACTGTTTGTGAAGGGTTAAGGCTACCCCTTTGGCAGGACCACCATGCAGTGTCAGAGCTGAAGAGAAGCCAGCTGATGGCAAATCATTGCCATCACAAAAACCTAACCTTTGTTCCAATTGCCAAATTGCCTGGCATCCACCATTAACCTAGGTTACAGCAGTCATTTCATGCACCAGCCCAGGCTTTGGGACATGGCATTTATCAGCAGAAACCCACATTCTCAGCCTGCTCCACCCTCCTCATCACCCCACACTCTACAGAGAGCAATTCCCTGTTAATCAGAATCAAGCGTTGACATTATGAACCTTTTCGTTACTTGTGGTGTATTGCTGGTTTGTAAAATATAGATTAAGCATAGAGTCATGCTGTGCCCTACATCAGGCTAGTGTTGTTACATGTTTATTAAGAAAGTGATTTGAAAGGGAGATCATGCAGAGAGTTACCGATCCTGCACAACCTACTAAAAACTGGGTGATGAAACAACATAATCATCACACATCAGCTTCCCATTGCCTGATTTAGGGTAATTTGTATTCTCTGCTTCTATGCAAACAGAACGTCACTTACTGCACTGTCAAACTTTATTTTAAGAGTTAAAAGGTGGGTTTATTATTCATAATGCTAACAACTGGGAGTAACTAAAATGTTCCATATGCCAGAAATCAAAACCTGTTACCATGGAATTGATTACAGGAGATTTAAAGCAAATTAAAGCTCTGACAACATTAGTTTTAGACTGGGAAAGCATAAGAAAGAAGAGTTGCACAAAGACTAATTCTAAGCATCTGCTCCTGCAGGCTGTTTTTGTATTTCAAATGCATATTGAAAGATAGAAAAGTTAATTATTTCTCTGGGCTAGGACAGCACGTGTGCAAGATGATGAGCACATGAAATGCCAAGTGCATGCTGCTGTGTGCACCAAGAGTCAGATGGCCCTGGATTTGTCCTTTTCCTTCGTTTTTGGTAGGACACCTGCCAACACCCACCCGTAGGCAACTGCCACCCAGGACTCTTGCGGCTCTCCAATTCCAGACCTCCGGTCAGGAAGTGTTTTGAAGGCCAGTAAACCACTCAGCTCTGGTCTCCTCTTCATAAATAATTCCTCTCGGCCATTGAGTAAGACTAGAGCTGGCTTTCAGTTTCATTATGGTTACTTGAGAGCACTCTCTGGTCCGGTATTTTCACAGGCAGCCTATTCCTCTGTGGGAAATCCTAGTGGGCTATGGGGAGTGGTGAAAGAGAGCCGTCAGCAGTGACTGCTCGCCTAGCTGGAAGCCACACTCCTGTGCACTTTTCATGCAATCAATCATGAAGGAAAGGTCAACAGACAGCTTTCAAATAACCGATCCATTTAACTACTGACATTGATCTGGGCCAGAGAAGTGGAGCTGGTGGGGGCAGGGAGGAAGGGAGGGTTCAGTGGTCAATCAGTGGAAATCTAAACCCTTTTCAGCCTAATGGGAAGACTAAACACAGTCCTAAGCTTTCTGCTTTAAATCTCACAGTGATTTGCCTAAGGCACTACGGGACCTTTACACGGATGTCTTAAAAAGTAAAGAAAATAAAAACCCCATTATTTTCCTGTGTAAAATTAAATACCTAAACCAGAAGAGATCCATCTTTCACTGCATAATGGACTGCTGTACCAGTGAGTGTGATGGGTGGAACAGAGGAAGAACAGAGCCCCTGGTATGATCCCAGGGCTGACATTGCTTTGGCTATAGTTCGGAAGACGTTCTTCTTCCCATCCTAAGCACATCCTCCAGTGCAACCTAAAGCATCCTGTCACCAGCCATTCTGGAGATGAACTAATTATCTTCAACTAAAAGAAATAAAAAAAAAAAAAACAAAAAAACAAACCCACAACTGACAGCTTAGGGCTTTCAAACCCTGAACCCTCTTCTGAAGAGCCAGTGCCTTGCGAGAAATCTCACAGGAACAAAGCAGAACAATGTGTCACCGGTCATTCACTACCCAGGCTCAGTTCCAGGTAACTCAGGTCCACAATCTGTCAATAGAGTCCTACAGCCACCAAGCAATATTTTGTGCAGGGTGGATTCTACTCTCATTGCATATATGCCACTGAGCATAATGTTGAGTGTGCACCCAGGAGAAAAGGAGCACGGAGAGAGAGAGAGAGAAAGCAGATTTGCTGTTCTCACTTAAGGCCATCATCCCAGAAGGATGGCTAGTCCTGGATGCCAAGCTGTGCTCCCAGAACTGTTTCCACACTACTTTGCATGAACTGCACCATCTGCATAAAGGATACATACATTTCGCCAGCACCTACAGTCACTTGGCAGGGCCTTTTGGTGACAATACGTTGGAGTTTATCTAAACCAGGGCTTCAATAACTGAATTCACTCTCTTTCTGGATCAAGCACTTCATTGCACTGTACTTCAAACCCTAATCAATAAAGTGGAAAGACTATTGCTTCCTTATTTTGCAGGCATGTAGTAGGATAAATATATGTATTATGATATACTCAGTGATAATGATAATGAAGCATAAAAGACAGACAGCCTGACCAAGAGATAACTGAAATCAATGGAAGGATTCCCTCTGTATTAATTGGGCTTTGGCTGTAGTCCCCTTTTAAAGGGAACAAGGCACACAGGGATTTCTTGGTCCCTAAGCTGGAGGTATAGAACAATTCTCTGAATCCCATAGGAGCTATTTCTCAATCAAGTGCGGTAAGAAAAGAATCTCTGCATGAGACGCTACCACAAAAAAAATAAGACATGAAATCCTGTGCATGTTTATGTATGTGTGTCAGGGGAAATGATATTAAATTCAAGGGGAAAAAATAGAATTAGATATCAAAAACAGGATTAAACCATAAAATTCTATCCACTATGGAGAATCCAGTTTGTAAGATAATCTTTTCTATAAAAGGCAGAATATTAAAGTAAATAACTCAGAAAAGCCCAGGAGAATCTGAGCTTTCAGTAACCAGCCAGATGGAGAATGCAATATAGGCAAGAGCACTGCATGCCACACTTCATATAGCTACGAAAAAAAAAGCTGTTTCTGGGGAACATTATTGCTTTTCATGGTTTTCTCAATTATTTCTTCGTTCTGCTCCTCCCCATGTGCATTAACACCACTATTAGTAAAGTCAGCCATTAGTACTGAAAAGTACGATTTTGTTGCGGTGCTAATCATGAGTTTCCTGCCCTCTGCTATGACATGGAGGGGCCCCAGCTCTTTGCTCTGACTCCCAGCCATGCTGCGATCTGTAAATACATTTCTTGGACCACAGCAACGTAGCCAAGTCAAAGGTATACATCAATCTGAATATGCTTTGCAGTCTTCATTTCGTCCAGAGAGGGCTGTTATTTTGTCCTTTTCCAGGGGAGTCTACACACACAGCGTGGAAATGCCAACAGAGTCTTTGAGGGAAAAGCCAGTGTTCATGATAGTCTGCAACCGGTAACACCACGGTCCTGCCCCACCTCCTCATAACCCTTCCCACCTCACCCAACCATCACACATTAACCAATGGAAATCACCTGCATTTCTGAAAATCCAACACAGTACATATTCCAAAAAATTAACTCCATGTATTAATTTTCAAAAAATAGACCCTAGCTTTACTGTGTCTTAGTTAGTCTTTTAGGAAAGAGCACAAGCACCCAGGTTTTGGGAGGTACTACGATACGCTGTAGTGTGCTGCCAGTCCTCACAAGTACACAAGCAATAAGCAAGGGATTAAAGCTACTGAACTGCTGTGTTATTTCACAAATGTATTCATTCTATTTTACTTAAATTCTCTTTACATTCTTTTATTTATTTATAATGAAAATAAACCCCTTTGTGGTAAACCGAGGTTCTGAGCTTAATTAAACCTACAGGCTGCAGGAACACAGAATAAAACCGTTCTTAATTGCAAAGGACAGAGAACAATGCAAGAGGAATCACAACGCCGCAATACAAACTATCTAAAACCCAATTAAAAGCAGACATGGACCAAGCTAAGCAGGAAAATGGTACCCCTGGAAAAAAAAATAATGAAATTTTTGGCATATTAATTTTAAATGGACTTTGTTTTCTAAATATCCGTGGGGATCTAGACTTGGCATCTAAACGTTTTTGAAGTCCTAGCTATCTCCTGCTAGCTCGCATCCACTCTTCTCCAAAAAGCTCCACTAGAATCACTGGTTTAATTCTGGATCTCCATCCACCTTGCGTTAATTATTTACATGTGTAGAGTTAGTGTGAGCTGATCTTGAGCATCACAGCAGAAGCGCCAGCAGAAACTCCCACCTGATCTATTACATGACCGAGACAAGAATCATTCAGCTCTGGCAGGAGGTTTTATCATTAGTTTTCATCTAAACAACAATAATATCTGCTACATTATCCTACAGGGGCAGAATTCTGTTTTATCCAACAGTTTGAGGTTGCGTCTTTTTGGCTGAGGTGTCACAGTCAAGTAAAGGACATGAACAGGGAGGCTGGGATATGAATAAAAAAGGAAACAGAAGCATAAACAAATTCAGAACAAACAAATAACCAAATAAGCATGTCCTTTACTGAAATATACCCATGTTTATCTTAAACAATCATACATTTTTGAACTATGCTTTAATGTGAAAAACAGAAGTCAAGCTTTAGTGATCCCCAGCTCTTCAGCTGGATAAACAACAACTTGCTCTTATTTTGATTAAGGAGAGGTATTACATGTTTTACCTTAAGCTATTATTCTGCTAGGAGCATGCTGTAATTTACAAGTCTCTCCAAAAACGTCCTTTTAATGAAATGAATAGGAAATTAATGCTGTCAGGCAGAAAGCTTTTAGCTAATAGTTTCTAACAGTTCCCTCTTTGAGAAATTGGAGAGCAATTTTCATTTACCCACTATCTAAAGGTGTAAACAACCTGTAGTTTCACTGATAGCACCTTGATCCTCTTGTCTGCAGTTGTCAGACATTTTTGGTTTGGGGATAGCATACAGCAATCGTTGAAGTCTTCTGCCCAGCAGCACTGACATGTAGGATGTGCCTGGACACAAAGCGACAAGAATTTCAGAAGACAGCATTCCACTTAAGGTACAAATGGGTCTAAGATACATTCCGATTCCTCATATGATCAAAAGAAGTTGAGTTTAAAACACCCTCTGGCTCCTATGTACCAATGGAGATGTTAGATACGGTCATGGTGAGACCAAAATATACATTTATCACCGAACACTAGAAGGGTCTCAACAGACTGAGACCCCGAACAGCAAGCATTGGTGCACAGAAACAGCAAGGTAAGAGAAATAATGTCTTTACATTGGTCCAAAGCAAACTCATGGAAAAAAACGGCAAGACTAATTTAAAGACTGAGACAAGAACTGGTAAAATCATCCTCAACCAGCATTAAGCACAATTTAACATGTGCTAGTTTCACCCTGGTTTCTTATTCAGCAAACATAAAAGCACCCAGTTTGCTGAAGGACCTGAGTACCCCTCCTAACACTCATATGACTTTGGCTGGATCCTGGGCTAGTGAGTGGAGTCTCATGGCCATAGCAAAACACCACCAGTTTGTACCGGGATCCCAAACTTTATCTTTGAATGGTGGCTGTAGTGGTGGGAGCAAGAGAACGAGATGACCTTCAAGAATGAGATCAGGCTCTAAAGCAGAAGTGTGCAAGTGATTCAGGGATGCAACATCTGCTGCTGTCGAATCAACAGCACACACCACAGAGCCACATCGACACATCTGCCGCTTTTTCTTACCGTGGGAGCGTGGGATACCAGCTGGCAAGCACGCTCCGGACCCAGTGCTTACCTCACACTGATGTCACATTAAGGAAGCCGTTCCAAGTGTGAAAATACCATGAGTGAGATCAGCGCTGTCCCCTTCTGTCTGAAGAAAGGTGGCACAGAAGGAAGGGCACCGCCAGCCAGCTGAACCCGCACTGATGGTAACAGGCAGTGGTGCTTAGGCACAGCTGGTAACACTGAACCCAGAGTGTTTGAGACAGAAAGGAAAAGCCACCTCTCTCCCGTTAGGAAAAGTTAGGTAGGGAAGGACATGGGGAGTACTGGCTGTGCTTCTCTCCTATTCATTCTTCTCTCAGGAGCCCTACTTTGAAGCGGTCTTGAATTACATGCTTGACACTCACTTTGAACATGCTCTCAAAGTGATGAATGTCCCCTTAACTGACTTTTTATTTTGAAATACATTATTATGTAGCCTTCTAGCGAGATGGAGCTGTCAACCCCGTGAATGACAACCCCTGTCAGAAGACCAGTTTGCAAACCCCCTCTTCCCACTATCGCTTGTACAAACCTCAAAGCTGAAACAAAAGCAACTAATTAATCATCACTCACGCGTCATCTAATAGCAAATAGTTCCAGAAGATGTAGCAATAAACAGACTATTGATGATTTATTTTTTTTTTATTATTCCCTTGGGAAACAGGCAATTTTTTTTTTAAAGAAGACAAGAGACTAAATTCTACTGTTGCTGGGCCCAGCTCACAGCTCAGGCTGGCTTTTCTCAGCTTAAGGCTTGCTACAACTTTTCAAATATGGTATTTGCTATCAATCTGTAAAAAAGACAATCTTCAAAGCAAAAAATTTCCTACACTGTATTATCCACTATGCACTTTTTAGTTACATAAGTAGACAATCTATCAGAGACCTTAAATATTAGCGTGACTTTTTGGTCAAGAAGCCAGGAATTTCTGAGACCTAAGTGAGGGTGTAAAGATTAACGTTAAGTGGGACATTTAAGCACGAAATAAGGAGAGCTCAGACGCAAAGCAGCAGACAAGCTTTCCAGGCTGCACACATCATTGCTAGGATACCCACAGACCAGCTATCACACTTACGGGATTGTTTCACATCAAGGAAAAAAAAGGCATGGGGGCAAAGACCAGACCCCAGGCCTTGGATCTCTGTGCTCAGAGCCATAATTAGGGGATCTCAGGTCATGCTTCCTTTCTTTCTCGCTATCACTTTGGACCAAAGAATCTGTCCTTCTGCTCTTCATTTCGGCATACTTCACAGAAGAGATCCCAGGAGGCAGGGGATGGTTTCTCACAAAACAGCCTTATCTTTGCAATCAGAGCTGTCCTCTGGAAGAGGTTGATTTTGCAGGGAGAGGAAGGACTGGAAGCTGGACTCCCTGGCAGTGCTCAGATCATTAAAATGCCCTTTTAAAGAAACCCCACACTTTTCCCCAAAACTGGGAGAAAAAAAGCAAGCATCCTGACCAGTTCTTGGTAAGGCAGGGCCCATTCCCAATTAATTCCCTATGTCACAAGGACACTTAATTTCTAAGTTGTGCAGGCTGTCTACCCCTCACCTGAGCAGACTCACCAAGGCCAGCAGAGCCAGCCTCTCGGGGCAGAGCTGAACCCTCTACATGCAGAGCACTGTGAAGGTGACCCTCTTTATATGGTTCCTGCTTCTGCTGTGTGTCATGCTGAAGCACCAGAATCACAGCATCAGCAGATTTTTTTTTTCCGATAGGACATCCATTGACTTCAGAGGGAAGGGCAGACCTGCACAAGGACCTACTCGCTGGTAAAAAATACCCAGGTTCTCTGAAACCAGTGTCACCAGAGTCCAACAATGGTCTGGTGGATATGAAATGAAACTCTTCGAAACAGTAGCTGCAAGAAAAATGAAAGCTTCCATCTCCATGCTCCTTTATTTTTTAGAAGCACCCCGTTAAATTGGAATTTCAATGTAAAAATAAATTTCTCCCTTGCCTTATACAAACTCATCACACAAGAAAAGGTCACTATGCGCACAGAATCAAGTCTATCCCCTCTAAATTCATTTCACCTCCCCTTACTTGCATCTTTTTCTGTGTATTCAGAACCCCCTCCCTGTTCACAATAAACAAGTTCTCAGAGTAAACTCTGTCTCTCTGCAACTCACATATTGGTTTTGATAGCTTTGCTCTACAACTTATTCCATATGCTTGCTTCCCTCCAAGTAGAACAGTTCTGCCTGACTTCCCTTTCGCTCTTAATTTCCTAATATTTAGACTGACTGTGTAGCTTACTCTTTTTAAAAAAAAAAAACACAACACACGCAATGCCATGTGACTAGATTACTAGTGGTCTACTTTATCATTATCATTTTCAGCCTCTATTCTGCTAATGCTCTTGTTAGGTCATATTAAATTGTTCTCTACAAAAAGAGATAAATGGTTCTCATTTAAAAAAAAAAAAAAATCAAGAAAAGTGGAGACAAAAAGAGTATAGGTCCCTGGCCATCCACTCCTCCCATCTTTGAGTGGAGGACAACTGCAGTCAGTTCTCAAAAAAAACCCCAAATCACCCATGCATATCTGAACCCTTTATTGTCCCTGAGGTCTAGTTTAGAGCCTTCAGTAATGTCTTGGTTTTCAGCTGGGATAGAGTTAATTATCTTTTTAGTAGCTGGCATAGTGCTGTGTTTTGGATTTAGTATGAGAATAATACTGATAACACACTGATGTTTTAGTTGTTGCTTCAGTAGTGCTTATATTAGTCAATGACTTTTTCTTTCAGCTCCCCATGCTCTGCCAGGGGCACAAGAAGCAGGGAGGGAGCACAGGCAGGACAGCTGACCCCAACTGGCCACAGGGCTATTCCATACCAGATGGCATCACGCTCAGTATAGAAACTGGGGGGAGTTGGCCGGGGGGCAGCGATCGCTGCTCAGGGACGGGCTGGGCATCGGTTTGCGGGTGGTGGTGCGCAGTTGCATCATTTGTATTTTTGTTTCCTTTCCTGGGTTTTGTTTCTCTCTCTTTCTTTTTTTTTTTTAATTACAATTATTATTATTGTTGTTGTTGTTGTTATTATCTTATTTCAATTATTAAACTGTTCTTATCTCAACCCACGAGTTTTCTTACTTTTACACTTCCAAGTCTCTCCCCATCCCGACGGAGGGGAGGGTGAGTGAGCGGCTGTATGGTGCTCAGTTGCCAACAGGGGCTAAACCACAACAAGTAATAACACCAGGTCTTTGGATCTACCCATTTCACTGACAAAGCCTGTAAATACCTGTATGCTAGCCTGACATTTTTAAGGACGTTTTGCTGCAACGGACATTAAATTCTGGCTCATTCTGAATGAAGAACACCACATTCAAGATGCGGTCTGGTTAGTGTGGTTTAGTCTTTTTATTATATCTCCCTTTTCTGTGATGATATTGCATCTTGCAGCAAGCTGCATTTCCTATGCATTTACGTCTTGTCCTTGAAAACTACGGTTAAACTAGAGAAATGCCATGAAGGATCTGGCCCAGTAGACCAAAATCCCATCAATTCTGCCTGTTTATATTTGATTGCACTGGTAGTCCCAAACGACGACAGCTACAGTGAACCCTACTACCCCCGTCATTTACATCTGCCCACAGGAAGAGCTCTTAAAACTAACCGCACTGCCTTTCCGAATTAGCATCTTCCAAAGGCACACGCACACCCAGTGCTACATCCGTGCCCAGGATCATGATCTGCCATCTGCGCAATGCAGAACAGATCCGGGAGAGCTCCCCACTGCTCCCCTAGTTATCTTACCTACACTCTTACTCCTAGAAGAAAGGAAAGCTGCCCAGATGCAGAACTCACAGAGCTCTCTTCAGACAAGGGCTTTCAGCTTTATGGAGAAGAAAATGCTTCTCTACCTTTGCCTTATTCCCCTCCTGTTTCATGCCAACACATGGGCATGGAGTGGCTAGTTCCTAGCCCAGCTTTTGCCAGATCAAAATCCTGTGTTTATGCATTTGAAAATTCACAGAAACATTTAGTGAAAGAAAAAAAAAGGTGCATAAAACTTCTTTTCTTCTTGTTAGTGCTGCCTCTCAATGGCTTGGGTAAAAGAGACTTTCCTTTTATCATTCTTCTAACCTTCTTTAGAGGAACAACATTTTTTCAGCTGTAATGAAAAACCTTCAAAAGGAATGTCCTTCCAAATCTCCCCCAGCAGACCCTCAGCAACCCAAGCCCACAGTTGTGTATTCTTCACCCTTTTAAAGAGGGAAAAAGAGATTTCTGTTGTTCAGAACATTTTCCTGATCTCCAGAGGACTGACTGCGCTTATTTCCTTTCAGACTGGTAGAAAAGTATATCCAGAAGGACAGTCTTATCAGCTTATTGTCAGCTCACCATTAAAAAACTAGCCATCTCCCCACTCCTGGCAAAGGCATGCGTGTAGGCATGAAAATGAGAAATGTGCACACACAAGGCCAAGAAGTACTTTACTATCTACAAAAACATGAGTAAGCAACTACGGCCTCTGCATACGTAAGCCAAGTTTGCAGCGTACCGCGGCCTTGGCACCAATACCAGCTTCACGAGCTGTTTTGAACCCAGCTGGCAGAACTGCAGGGCTGACGCACGCAGCTCGAGGCAGGGGCAGGGGGCTACAAGTCCCCGCTTTGGACGGTGCTGCTGCCAGCAGCTGCTGGCATCCTCCTCTTGGGCTAGTTACTATCAGCAACTGTATTGCAAGACCGCCTAGGAGTGCTTGCCATGAAGCAGGACCACCCCATGCTAGATCTGGATAAACCCACCACTTCCCAGCCCCAGACCTTGTCCATCCCTCTCTTTCTGAAGCATCAGTTGCCTCATTCCCTTTCAGTTTTGCAGAAAGAAAAAGTCCCTTTTTTTCTTTTTTTTTTT
>VZTL01024715.1:0-10934 GCA_013400535.1 Scopus umbretta | reverse complement strand
CCCCCCCCCGCCCCTCCCCGCCCCGCAGGCACCGCCGTTGCTCTGTGAGTTCCGTTTCTTTTCTCCCCAGCGTGAAAATTTGGCCCGGCGAGTGGTCCCTGCCCGAAGTTTGCGGGTTCTGCTGAAATCGCATGGCGCAGCTTCCCGGCTGCCTTAACCTAGACAGCCTCAACAATGGATGACAAATAACTCCGTTCAGGAGGATGTTAAAATCCCAGGTACGTTAGCCGAATGAAGTCAGTACGCCCCGAACTTGATGTAAAGTACTCCGAGACCAGCCCGAGCATTTTCATAACTCAATTTGCCTCTGCTCTGACAGAGACGTATAGTATTGATATGCAAAGAAGAAAAGCGGTTGTGTTGGTGTCAGGGACAATTAAGGTCTGTGCTCCCGTGCCCATTAGCCGAGTGATTCGGAGCTGCTGGAAAGGTTTAGTCATTCCTGTGGGGGATAAAGGACATGGATACGCTGTCTGAGGATATTGATTGAGAAGGACACAAACAGCAGCTAGGATACTTTTCCAGTGACACAGAAGTTAATGATTTAGTGATTCATACAAGAAAAGCTGCCTTGCCACCTTTGGTAATTGTTTGCATTGCAGATAGTGCCACATGAAGTGACCTTGTCAAATTAGCAGAAGCCCAGAGCACCATACAGCAGGTAACTCGCTGGCAAATTACAGAGGTGAGTTTATCAATAAGTTAATCCCCCCCCACACACCCCCCCCCCCCGTGTTTCTCCCTTGCTAAGCACAATTTCTAGGAGCTGTTTTTAGGACAGAGCCGTTCAGCCCTGCATTTCTGTTCTGCTTGTCCCATCCCTTGCTGAAAGATCCCAGGAAGCCCAACTCTGACTTTCTAACAGACAAGACGACTAAATCCTACCTCCCTTCTTTTCCTCTACAAACACAGAGTACAAAAGCAAAATGAAGAGACAAAACCTTAAAGCAGTCTCCCTCGGGCCCAGCAGGAGAAGGGGAACTGCCTAACTCCTGGGGAACCACAATGCTGGAGCAGAGCACAGTTGCTCCCCAATTTGCTTGCAGGCCGCAAGCACAGCAAAACAAATGCAAACGTGAACCGAGCTCTCAGAAAGAGTAGGAAATGGGCTCAGCTGCAGGACTACAGGCCTCCAGAGACCGTTAATGGGCTACAGAGACTGTCACCTGCAGGCTACTGTTCGGCTCAAATTCGCACTGGCTGAAAGTTTTCACCAGATGACGACTTGCTGGTGGTCCGTCTGGAATAAGCCAGTGCCTTCCCATCTGCCTTAAAAATAGCTCTTCTACTTCACACTAACTTTGTTTTTGTGTCTGTTTTACGCTTTCTTCTTAACTGCACTGGGATTTTTTTTTTTTTTTTTTAACATTTCATGCCTGTCTAGTAAATTTGAAAAACATTGGTGTGGAGAGGACGCTTTTTGAAGCGGTGCCGTTTACCTTTGCTCTATAAAGCCAATGGCCTGTGTATTCAAAAGCACAGCTCTCAATGCTGCTACAAGAAAAAGCATGTGCAAGCTGTTATTCTCCCTGTTTAGAAACAGCTGGGTTTTGCCACCGGACGTGTAACATGTAACGTGTTGCCCATCACATGGTAGGCAAAGCAGAGCAGTTTTACAAGAAGTGTGGCTGAGCGTCTTCCCGCCACCTTGCCCTAAGGGGGGGAATTATAATTTGGTATTAACACGTCCACAGGGATTTGTAGCTTTTCCATTAAAGTGTTCAACATGAACAATATATTTCATGGTCTCCCATGTTTTTAACAGACTTTTGCGATGGAACTGCTCTGTTCTCCTTGAAGCTAATGGAAGTTTCACTGTTCAGATCGGATACGTTCACTACGTCCTGAACTACATACATAGATCAGACCACATTGCTCCCAGCACCCACCACACCTCCCTCTGAAAAACAGTAATTTATGAAGACATCTATGTAACAAGCTAGAGCGCGTCTCAAACATTTTTCCTAAACACTTCCAATTATTTGCACTTAACTCACCGGTGTGACTCCAGTTTCATTTCAGTGGCATTATACCTCTGCAAAACTAAAGTACCATTGGAGGTAAATCAGGCCCACGTCTTTTAAAGTCCCATCCTGGTTCATGAAGGATTAATTAAGGTACCTCAGGAGCACTGGGTACTCAATCTCTTCCTTTGTATTAACCCTAATGAAAGAAAAAATTTTAGCTAAAAGGAGAACTTCTTTGATGTTGGTTACTCATATCCTCCTCCCTCCTGTCGAAAATGTACAGTGTTAAGCACATAAATCATACTGAACNAGCAAGGAAGCTGGTGAAGGGTCTAGAGCACAAGTCTTATGAGGAGCGGCTGAGGGAACTGGGGTTTTTTAGCCTGGAGAAGAGAGGAGGCTGAAAGGAGACCTTATTGTTCTCTACAACTACCTGAAAGGAGGTTGCCATGAGGTGGGTGTTGGTCTCTTCTCCCAAGTAACAAGTGATAGGATAAGAGGAAATGGCCCCAGGTTGCACCATGGGAGGTTTAGATCGGATGTTAGGAAAAATTTCTTCACGGAAAGGGTTGTCAAGCACTGGAACAGGCTTCCCAGGGAAGTGGTTGAGTTACCATCCCTGTAGGTATTTTGTAGATTGTGGAGCTTAGAGACATGGTTTAGTGGTGGACTTGGCAGTGCTAGGTTAACGGTTTGACTCGATGATCTTAAAGGTTCTTTCCAAGCTAAATGATTCTACGATTCTCCCAAGTAAGGGGCAAAATCCCCTAAAAAAAAAATATCACTACCTCTTGTTATTTATTTATTTCTAGGGACTGGTGCTACAGGAGTATCAACCTGCATGATGTCTTGCTTTAATAAAACACCACTGTGCTCCTCCAACACTGCTTTATATGCAGGTACTTCTTCAGCCTGTACTGAGGCTGAAAACTTCAAAGCTTAATGAACCTAGCTTCATGGTAGCTTCTGGAGGTCAGCCAGTTAAAAAGGATCTTCACGTTAAAGTGGGGACATGAAGCCATTAAAAGGTACAAGTACAAAATAACAAATGAACAGACAAGCGAGCAGGATTCAACACACTGTTCCAGCTTCGCTATTGATGCACGCCCTTCGTCATTCAAAAATTATACCTTGTTATCTCTGCAAACTCCAGCTCAGGCCCTATATGTTTCTCAAGCACTTCTAACTTTGCAGCCCAGCTTCTGCAGCAGGCTCTGCTGGGACAGAGGGGTGGCTTACGTGGCCATGGCTTCAGCAACACTGTAGCCCCAGGACCATATCCCATTCTGTGGTGGTCCGATCCCTGTTGTCTGAAAGGCTCAGTATGGATCTGTCAGCAGGTGGTTTTTCCAGAGGTAATTAATCCTTTGAACATCTAATCTCAAAACTGTCCTCACAATTTTGCTAATTCAGGCTTTCTCAGCAGATTTCTAGGGTTTCCTGACCCGAACCCGAATGGTTGCTAATGACAAGCTAAGTGGCCAGCTGTGGCTCCTTAATACAACCTCACGTAATTGCTGCTCTAACATCCTTCTCCTCCAGCCCTTGCGTTCGTTCGTCTGAGGTAATGGATAGGTAGCCCTAGAAACCGATGGCCTTTGTTCATGCACAGATACATTTAACGTGGTCAGGAGCGATACAAGGCTTCCCTGAGACATCGGGAGGATGCACTTTCACTCTCTGCTGTAGCAGTACCATTAAAAGTGTATCTTTCTCAGAGGGTTAACTCGGCCCTTGCTCCCCATGTTTGGGCACGGGGCTTAGCCCAGCACAGCTCCCGGTGCCTATGTGATTTGCCTGAGCCCATGTTGCTTCGCTTTTGCTCTGCATGCACAGGAGCATGTCTGGGATTTCTGAAGCCCTGTTCCAGTGCTCTTCGTGCTGCAATAAGCTCTGCTGCTCTGCTGTTGTTTCCTAGAAAACTGTGGGAGGATGTAGCCATCTGCCTGGGCACATGGCAGAAGGCACTGGAAGACTCCTCCTCCTTACTGACAGCCTGCGTCCTCTATAAACATACACTAGGGAAAATGAAATTGAACCCTTATGCAGAGCCATGGCTGCCAACCCAGCATCATAGTACAAACAGTATCATTTATCTCATTGACTGCTTTGAACAGCTTTATCTTCAGTCCTACCACTCTCCAACCTCTCATCTCCCCCAGCCTCTTGTGCAAGTCACCGTGCTGCAGTCACAGCCACGACTAGCACCCGACAGCCTTGAATCTTCTCAAAAGGGTGTATGGCTTTGCATTTGGTGACAGAGAATTTGCAGCCCTGCTAGCACCGAATGTGGCAGCAACTCGCATGTGGAAGGGCTCAAGCTGCCGTTCTCGCAGATCGCTGATGCTTGGGGTAACACTTTGAGCTGCTGCCACCTCCTTCAGTACAAAAAGCCAAGCAGTAAAGAAAAGTCTATGCAAAGAAAGTTCCATGTCACTCCATCTTTGCCGGGTGGGCTGGCAGCACTGTATTACTCTTGCAGCTACCATATGTGGTATTTCAGGTGGATTAAAGACACTCCACGTTAGTAACAGATCTAGGCCAGAAACTCAGAAAACAATTCTCACTGCTTGGCCCGAGGAATTTGAGAGCCATGACTAAACTGAGTTTCCACTCAAAATTCGCATTTATACATTAGTGAACTAACAGGAGCAAAGACCTTCCGTAGAGCCTTCTGCATCCCTTCAGGATTCAAGGAGCATAAGGGGGGAAAGCTCCTCTCCTGGGGGTGAGCAATTACCAGGTGAGACCATAAGTGGCCAGCAAAGTCTGAACTGTTCTGCTGCTTTCCAAGGGCTTTGTAGCAATTCAGTTTTCACACCTTTTCCTTTGTCACACAAAATATTTGAATTGCTCTGTCTGATGATAGGATACATATTCACAGTGAATATCCCAGTCCTTCCCACAGTGTTATTTTTACATTGAGCATAGGAAAGCTAAAAGTTTCTGACTGACACCTTTTCATTAAAGGGAGAAAAAACTGCACACATCTATCAAATAATGTAATAATGTAATATGATTATAGCTAAAAATAAGATCATTTATGTTAGAAAAATCAATTCTAGCAATTTCCACTGCTAGATATATTGCTTTTATGCCCTTTTGTGTACAGTACTTCAACTAACTGAAAACTGACACTCAAATTCTCATATGAATAGCTCAGCTTTTCAAAAAACTAATGTAAAAAAAAAAAAGTATTTTCTCAAGCTATTAAAGTGGACTAAATGGAACCCTCCTGGAAAGACTGCAATATAAAGTCAGTAGAGCTGCAGTTGTTTATACTCAAGCAGAAGCTGTCCATGCAGAAAGGCTTGGTCTCCTTGTATTTCCTAGGGCTACAGTAATTTGATGGCAGATAACTCATCTGTAAGCTATACAGGCAAAGCATATATTCTCTTTCTCTTGAATTAAGTCAAAGGCAACTCATTCTGTCTGCCTCTCAAATTTTGGAGATTAATAGTATTACGAAGGGAAGATTTTATTACCAAATGTAAATCAGGCTTGGAAAACCAAAGAGTGGAATAATACTTCATCCTCTGACAGAGCCAGTTGAACACCACTTTGTGAATTGGCAAGTCATTGCATTTTTCTATTTTTTGGTACTGCAGAGCATCTGCAAACCAGTCATGCTATCTGATAATCTTTTTGGTATTTCATAATATGGTACTAAAGGCACAAGTGAACAAAAGGCAGCCAGGGAATTATTTGTGAATTATACAATATTGGTATTCAGTAATTAAGCCTTAAAATTAGTTGGGAGAGGAGAGTATTAGACTTCAAAATTGCTCTACTGAGTACAATATTTGTCTTCAATGTCAAACACATTTATTCAACTGAAATCATGCAGATCCACTTCCAAGCTTTGAGACTTTATGCCTACTGAAGGGCTTGAAAATGCCTGACTTCAGCTGAAGATGAAAGCATTTACCATACACTCACAGTTGAATCCCCAACCCCCTTTAATTGCCCAACTTCAGCAGCCAGGCAGGACTGCAAGAATTAAATCCCTATTCTTTATGTACAGGAATATCCTGGTTTATATAATCTCACGTAAGAAATACTTATTTCCCTGACTCCTTGTTTGACAGTAGGCCTCTGTAGGTAAAGGTTTACTACATATTCCATCTTGTTTCTGCTCAATCCAGTTTAGGAAGATCCCACTAACTTCACATAGAGCTGTCAGACAGTAAATGTTTGTTACAGACTGCTAAAATGGAGTGATTCACATCTTATAAAGGAGGTATCCAGTAGAGTATAGATTTAACTGAAAATAAAAGAAATTATGGGCAACAAAGAGAGGAATTGCATTGTGAAACTGATGCAAGGGACTATAAAACATCTGGAAGATGTTAGCAACTGCATTGCCTGTAATGACAGAGCATGCTATCTATGCCCTGAGAGCTGATTATCCTTGACTTAAAGGGGAAAGAAAAAGGCAAGCGAGATAGCGGGTGTGTTGTTACTCAGTGTAAGCTGGCGCTCCTCTTGCAAGCACTGATAAAATACCAGAGGGAGGCTCTGGCTCTGCCACGTCTCCGAAGGGGAGACAGACAGCCTAAGCTCCTTTCCACCAGGTCTGAGCGTCACCACTGACAGTCACTCAAGAAACACGGCGTATGCTCAATCCCAATACATCGAGCGCGGCACAGCCTCCCACCGCTTATCACCCCTGTGGATACTTTGAGGAGGGAGGAACCGCTCTCTCCTCCTGACTTACCCTCTTTCTCCACCCCCCACTTTCAAAAAGAAAAAGTTTATGCGAAGTCCCACAGATTTTACTGCTTTCATTTTTCTCCCTTAGAGAGATTTTAAATGCTCAGACATTTTTTTCTAAACAAGTATTTGCAATTATAAAAGAACAGTGTACATTCAGGTAAAATGCCTGACGTGATGCAGAATGTAATGTAAGAAATCATTACAACTGGAGTGGGAGAGCAGGCTAACATGTTTCAGTTGCTTTTGTCTCTCCTTCAATTTTCTCTTGTACCCACAGGGGTGCAAATTCAAGTGAGCTGAAAATCGGCACTCCTCGTCCTGTTCTGAAAGGCAAGCTGCGCTCTGCCATTGAAATGGATGTTTTGGTTGTGGGTTTTTAAAAAAAAGTAGAAGTGCATTGTGAAAAAGTCCTGTGCAGGGCTGGTTCACTCGTGGCTTCACACTGGGGCTCCCTGAACGCACCGGGTAAAGTCCTGTCCCGGCTGACGATAACGGAGGTCTTTCCACTGGCTGCTGTGGAGGCCAGGTTTGACCCCTGCTGAGACCTTCCTCCCCTTCGCGCCATCACCCCTGCTTCAGGTACCAGCCCCATTTCGCAAAACTTCTCAACTCTACTTGCGCCGGGCTACTGATGTTCCTTTTAACTTGTTTTGTAAGAAAAATCTGCCTTTTATGTGCAGTGTAAGTCAAAGGTGATAACAGAGCTGTTCAGATTTATGTTTCCTGAAACCCGGTAACTCAAATGTGCATTTCAAAATAAGCACAGTAATTCTGATTGGCGCTGAAAAATGGCAGCAAGAAGATAAAGTAGTGGCAAAAAATGAATTATCATGTTGTTCTTTACAAGTTATATACCACCTTATTTCTTTCTTAGTTTTATTTACACTCTGATCTGAATATTATTCAGCTATGTTTGCTGTTTGCCAGCATTCAAGGAATTACTTTCATTGAAAATTTTTATGTACAATTTACCCCCAAACTCTTGTGTTGGCAATATACCATTCCACCTGGCAAGTCATACAAGACATTAAGAACCATTTCTGCTTCCTAGCACTAGAAGATAGTAAATCATAAGTATGCTGCTGACACCCCCAGATAGGCAATACATTTTTAATACAAATTTTCAGACAATTGATCAATCACACCACAACTCAAGGGACTTTAAGGATCTCCAAATAATTTCAATGCTAACTTACCCAGATGCTGAAAAATAGTGGCAAGTATGACCGAAAGAGTCACAGAAATTAAAACTAGTGACATACTGACAAAAATGCTAATCCGCATTAACACTCCTGTTTGCTCTGGGAGATAAAAAGCATTACAACTAATGAAAGCATCAACCTTATCAACAACGTCCAGAGAAGCTACAAAATGTTTGGATAGCTGTCGGGACAGCTTCTGAAAATAGTCTGCAGAATTCAGCCAGAAACTTTTAAAAAAAAGGTTGCTGGGCGTGGGTTTTTTTGGGAGATAGGCTGGTCTCCTGACTTGCAGGACCACCACCAGAGGCAAACCTCTGTCATGACCATCCTTCAAAATGACGTACAGAAACAAAATATAACAATGAAAAACATGCAAATTAACTGAAGGTTTTAGAAACTTCAAAAAGATTCAAATTTCATTCCAGAATATTTGGAAGAAGTGTGGGGAGAAAGAAGCTGGGGAATGAGGCAGAGATTAACTTTTGAGAATTGTTTCACATAGTCATAGAAGAAGAAGAAATTGGAAGGAAAGGCTGAGGCTATGCTAGAGCGAATTTTACATGCTTTAACATATTTCTGCTTTCATTTGTTTTGTGCTCAGGGAATAGTGAGAACAGACAGCTACAATGGATGTTATTTAAATACGAAGCAGAGAGCAAATCCTAGTGGCATGTCTTTTAAAAAAGGAGGGAAAAATGCCAGTTCTCAATTACATGTTTTCGTTGGTCAAGTTTACATACAAAATAGTTTACACAACACCCCAGCGTTGCCTGAACGTATTTCTGTAGTCAGAAAGCAAGCCGACAGCAGAACTATTTTGGCTGGGAGACTCAAAATGACTGGAGAGCTCTGCTTCCCAGGTCTGGCTTCCATCACACCCTTCACTGACCCAAACTTACCAATGACCCCTTGAATATCAGCACGCACACATGAAGAATTTAATAAACTTTTAAAAAGTAGCACTGGAACAGGCTACCCAGGGAAGTGGTTGAGTCACCATCCCTGAGGGTATTTAACAGATGGGTAGACGAGGTGCTTAGAGACAGTTTAGTAGTGGACAGGTACAGTTGGACTTGATGATCTTAAAGGTCTTTCCCAACCAAATGATTCTATGATTTTTTTTTTGTTCTTGTATTGGGGATGATGCCAAGAAAACTGGCAAGGACTGGATTAATTAAAGTACATATGCAAACGTAACTAACCTAATGGCTGCAAGTGATTAAGGCAGCCAAACTTGCTGGTCTGTAACTGGGAACGGATGCTTCTCTCCTCATTCTCGCAAAAGCTCCCCTCCCAACAGGAAAGGTTAGAATAGAATAGAATAGTTCAGTTGGAAGGGACCTAAAACGATCTTCTAGTCCAACTGCCTGAACACTTCAGGATTGACCAAAAGTTAAAGCAAATTATTTAAGTGAGGGCATTGTCCAAATGCTTCTTCAACACTGACAGGCTTGGGGCATTGACCACCTCTCCAGGGAGTCTGTTCCAGTGTCTGACCACCCTCTTGGTATGTTCTGCAGTATGTTTTGGAGATTGTCTGAATGCATCATTTAGTATTTCACACCATAAACCAGTACCAGGTATGGTCTGTTGTTCCCCACAACAGACATCCCGTTCTGCTGCATCTTTTCTGTACCTTCCCTTGAAGCAACAAAGCTGCACTTGTTAGGAACATTTTTAAATATTTTTGCCCTTATCCATCAAGATGCAGCACTCTTGTAGGCTTAAAAAGAAAAAAAAAAAAAATAATCAGAGTTTCCAGGAATGCAAGGCACGTGTAACTTCTGTATCATTAGCCCCCAGTGGAAGCCTTTTAAATAAGGATCAGTGGGAATTTGGTACTTCCCGCACATTGTATCCAGTGGACAGCAATGAGAAAATACTGCTGCTCGCCACATCGTGTGTCTGTGTCGTGGCATATATCTACGAAACTTCAGTCCACAGTTCCTCTCCAGAGCACACCCACCTTTTCTTAACTTCTAATGCCCATTTCAATCGCACCAATACATTCCAAAGAACAGAAAAACACCATTTTGCCACTGAGACATGTCTTTACAGTATGAGAAGAGCTAGAAAGCACCACTCAATTTTCACTCCAGAAAGCTGTTGCTGTCCCTATACTTGAGTTTCAGTATGTTATTAACATGCAATTGACTGACTAAACTAACACTTCAAAATATTCCACAGAAAGACAAAGACTTATGGAAAGCACAGTATCTTCATGTCACCAAAACTGGGCAGCTGTACTAGATACATGATTCCAGTTCCCCAGCTCAAGCAGTTGTTCTACCCTCTATAAATTAAGTGAAGCAGATTTATTTGCAGTATAAAGTACTGCACCATATATTAATTGACCAGAGCAGATTTATGCTAGACAGATGCTGGACAGACAGACAGATTTGAAAACAGCTTTTTAAGACAGTATCAGTACGTGTAATAATCCCAATAGCAAAGCAACATTTAAAGTGGTAAACTATATAATAAAATACATTTAAGAACAGAACAAAATCTTGAAGTCTTTTTCCTACCCTGTGCAAATGAGTGACATTTCTGAATTTAATTCATACCTATGCAAAGGACCTATACAAAATCTCATTGACACTGAATTCCTACTAGAATGTTTTAAGCAAGACATAAGTGGTGTGTAAGTCACTCTTCACCCATTAAAAATTACAATATTACACCAAAGAGAATGGAATGTCCTTAGGACAATATAAAAAACTGCAACTCCATTTTCCCCTATTTTTATCAGCAGTTTAAATTCTTCAGTAATCTGACCTTGAATGTAACAGACAAGTAAAAGGCAGTCCTGACCATTTTAACTCTAACAATGTTTTGCACAGGGACAGAATAAGAGTGCCTCCCTGTGCAGAAGTTCTAGTCAGGCTACTTGAAGGGCAGCCAGATGGTGGACAGCCCAAGGTGAGTGCAATTCTATCATACTTCTCCACCTTTCATTTTGTGCAGTACTTACTACAGCATTTGGGAGAAATAATCTAGTATCCATAGGTTATATAGCTTCCTGATTTGGAAGAAAGGAAAAAAAAAA
>VZTL01024714.1:0-10538 GCA_013400535.1 Scopus umbretta | reverse complement strand
TTGTGTGTTCTGTGATTCATAGTTGATTTAAATTAATTCCTAATGGGTTATAAGAGGCATGCTGTCCTTGTTAATGTGAGCACACCATGTATGTGACTAATTTAGGAAATGAAGAAGATATTTATCCTGCTGGACATGTCAGTGGTAGAACTGAAATTTCTCCAGGGCTTAAAAAACACCTATCTTACTTGTTCAGCTACCTAGACATATTGTTTATCCATATATGGATAGATATTACAAATTTTTCTTCTTTGTATGGAATTTGTCCTCACCCATATTTATTACTGCAAGAAGTTTCTGCTGGATCAGATATTACAGAAAGCTTTCAGAGGGAGAGAGAAGAATTTGTGTGTGGATGGGTGCCAGCAATGAATGGATTGATAGCTTGGGTGAAAAATTGTACTCAAAAGAGTTAAGAGAATCAAACTTACCCTTCAGTCCACCTGAAAACTGTGGCACAGTTTGGAAGTATAGCAAACGTACAACTGCAGATATACATTTTAAGAAAACCATATACAAAAGAATCTGAAAATTATTTTTACATTAATATCTTGAATAGTGGGAAACTTGGAAAAAATAATTACTTTCTCCAATTACTTAACCCACTAAAAAGTTATTTGCTATCTTTTAATAATAATTATATTTGTTTCATAATGCTTATCAACTTAATTTGTTTATTTGGAACCATATTATTTCTTCTAAAAAAGAGAAAGACAAGGATTTTTACCAAAGTAATTTATTTTATTTTATTGGTGTAGCAATGATATCATCAAAGTATGTTCAGTATAAATAGAATGAACGAAAATGCAGCTGCGGTTTTAAATTACATATTCCATGAGATCAGGCAAGTGGACAGGGCAATTGTAACTTTCATAATGTTCTCCTCTCTTAAAATAATTTAAGAAGGAGATTTTAGCACAGTATTTTTAAAACCTATTACCAAAGTATGGTGTGTCAAGGTAATGTATAAATTAAAGTAATTAAAAATACTACAGACCAAGAACATTATAAAGATTTTGTACCTGCTCAATTCTCCTTCCTACTAATGGCATCTTTCCTTCCATTTTATGGATATTTCAAGGCTTTTGAACACTTCTTCCCAGTCATAATCTAATATTCTCTGGAGGTTCATCTTTCATTCATTTATCTTTACAGCAGGATTGGACAATGGCTATACCTATTTCTATATTAATGTGTTTCATGACTGGTTGATGGATTTAAAATAATGCGGAGTGATTCAAGGTCATTTTGACTAAAGCTGTTCAATATCAGAATGTCTCTCATTTTGCCTCCAGTTCTTTGATATGGAGAGAACATTAGGCTCTATACTCTTCAACATACAGGTCCTGTAACATGGATTAAATTTCTGTTAAATCCAAACATCAATTTATGGTTCAATTTTATTCCCTGCAAATGTATTTCTGCAAGTATAAGTGACACTGTTATAATTTTATTGCTTGTATCATTTGCTGCAGATGTCACTATTTTCTAAGTATTGCATGACATTTAGCAATGCATGATACTGGAGTGCTGTAGCACTTATGAAGACCTCATACATGAGTATATCAAAAGCATTGACATATCTGGAAGCAGAGATGAGTATAATCATCAGACATATTTAGATAAATAACTAAATTTTGCTCAAGTGAGGATAATGTAACCCTCTGTACTACATAATACTATAGACGTACAAAACTCAGCCTCATACCTACCTACAGAGGTGTCCGCCTCCACTCACACTGCCCCATGCCTCATTTCCTTTCTTTATGTTTTGGGATTAATTTTGGCAGACACAGAGCAGCCTTTTGCAAAAGTCAAGGAGCATCTTCTTGGCTTGGGCAGAATACTAATCCTGCCTGATCTTGATTCAAGTTCTTAAAACAGGCCCATCTTGAGAGCATGATTCAGCAGCCTCATCTGACATCTACAATGAAAGAACTATGGCATAGTTTTCCATCAGAGCTGGAACACTCCTGGGAAAATAAACCTCGACAGATACAATTGCCAAAATTATATGTTGGTTCACTGAATGGTCAACATACGTAGAAGTCTGCACCGCCTAGTGGTCAGTGTGGCTTCCAAAGCCAAACCCCTTGCATGTCATCTTCCATGCAGACATAGTGATTCAGTTACTTAATCACAAACAAGTGATATATAAGAAGGCTAGCTCCTGCCTGCCAGGTGGCTTCCCTGAAACATATAATCTTCTAACAGAACTCTGTTTCCAGGAAAGATGACCGATACTAGAATAGCAATGAAATTTCACTATCATTTACATTTCACAGATATAATTTTGAACAGGTGCTGTCATGCAAAGCTATGCTGTAAGCAGTTTGGGTGACTCAGATGCTGGGGACAATGTTGCTAGGATCCATGCTGAGCTCCTGGGCTAGCCATTGCTGCCCATTTCCAGTTAAGTCTCTCTTGCTGCTTGCAGTGCCTTTTCCCCTCAGAGACTCACCACCCACACCCAGCTTGCTAGTGGCTTCTCTTCCTCCTCCCTCAACCACACAGGGTATGACCCACAGCTGGGGGCTACAAGCCACCAGCTCACCCATCCTGTGTGGACATGGTTAAGGGAGATGTGACGCTGCATGTGTGTCATGTCTGCACTACACACATAAATATATGGCTGCCCAAATTTTCAAGCTCTTATGAGTTCTAATTTTCTCTGCTACATGGTGTTCCCTTCTCTGCCCCTTTGTCCTTTTGTTTGTTATAGGAAGGAGAGGTTATGTTATTATCTTGTGTTATTTATACACAAGTCTTTATATATTTTACCTACCTAGAGAGAGGGTATAAAATAATAAAGGAACTGGTGAATCTTCAACAGACCTCTACCTTCTTTCTCAGCCTTCTTCCCCCCTTCCCCCTTTTTAAGGGAGGGGAAGGGGGAATAAAGATCCAGCACACCAATTTTCCTTGTTTGCATTAGGTTTACACACACTCAAAAGCCACATTACCTTGCACTGTTGCAGAGCTGTAAAGCAACAACAATAAAATTTATTTGATTTATTCAAGAGAAGCAAGCTGGTAGTTTAGCATTTAAAGGGTGTTTCTCTTTTTTGCTTCTTTGTTATCAGGGAATTATGAGCAGGAATTGTTTCTGTTTCTGATCCAGTTTACCAGTTTCATATATGAAGCATCTTTGCCCATACTACATTGCCTAATTTCTCTCATTTGGAAACTGGATTACACTGAACTCTAGTCATTGTAGTGGGCTTTAAGTCACCCACTCCTCAGCCTCCCTTGCATTGGCCGATGACAGAAATATTGTGATATCAGTGTTTTCAAACAGTGTAATGCCAGTCTGCCAGAACATTGCAAAGGTTTAAAGCCAAGGGTTGCATTTTCCTCTCAAAACTAAGAACAATGAAATCACATGGTTAGAAAATTTGACCCATATGATATTAATCTTATATTTCAGCTAGACTCTTAATTTTTACTTTTGACTTTTGAGACCAGTGAGGATGAAATACAAAGATAAGTATGTCCAACAAAGAGATGAGGCCGGTAAGACAGAATAGCCAAGAAAAGATATCAGGGAAAGGAGCAGAAACAAATTAAAGAATCAGTTGCAACTGGCTGCATAGGGACATCAAAGAATGCATTTGTTCCATCACTGGTATAGCGCATCCTCATCTGCCAGCCTCCTTTTTAGGATGTTCTTGGTTCATTGTAGAATTATTTCTTTTCCTTTATTTCTTTCTTCAATTCATAGAAAATTTAGTTTTAATGCCTAGAGACAGTGGGCAAGACAGGAGCCCTATCTGGTATGTCATGCATTGTACATAGCACAGAGAAAATCACTGCCTGAAATAAACTTAGAGTCTGAATAGCTTTTTAAATAAAACAGCTTTTATGTGAAAAGCTGTCCACGTAGCAGAGAAAAGATGTATGGATAAGTGTCAATGTCAGAAGACACCTCTTTTTATGAAGAATGGACAGGGTGTAGACATAAGGGGAAGCGTACTGTTAACTTGACCAAGTTCACAAATGGTGACATTAATAGATTTGAGAGATTTCCAAACCGTGAACTATCAGAACAAATAGGAACCGCAAGTTCTATCTGTCTCTGAATGTTCTTTGCAAACCAGTTTGGTGCCCAAGGCTTTTACACTGTTGGTTTAATGGTTGACAAAATTCGATGGCAGATGTGAGAGCTACTAGCAGCTCTCAGTTTAATTGCTACCTTTCATTCTTACTTGTTAAAGAAACAGCTGCAGTGACTACAGTAAAAAAAGCCCAACAAGCAAACAAGAAAACGCAACAGAAGAAAACAACCTTCAAATGCTACAGTGACACCAGGTGGTGAAATGTTAGATTTCATGCTGCAAGTACAAGGCTGACTCTGTTTTGACACTTCTCATTTCTTTCTTATTTTGCCTTTCCTTCCTCCACCATGCAACTCAGTGTCAGCATCAGTGTTCAAGTATATTTTCCATAGCAGCATATAACTTCCTCTACATAAACCAATAATAAAACTCTAGCTGTCTTCCAAAAAATTGTTTAGATTTTGTTCCAGTAAAAGAGAAAAAAAAAAAAAAGATTTTGTATTACCCAGTAGGTCCCTTTGTTCCTGCTTGTACCACATATCATACAACAGTGACACAATTCACTGAGAATGTGTCTCTAAATGAAAATGCTGAGGACTTTAAAAAAAAATAATTGAGAGGTGTCTGTTACTTCTCCCTCAAACAATCTGAAGGCATGCAGCCTTCTGTGCCAGAAAGGACTGCAAGGGCAATTTGTAATTTGCCTTATGTCTTCTCTACACTAATTGTTTTAAGAGTTTTTCTTACTGAGAATTTTGTTTGGACAGACACCCAATATTACAATTAATTATTAATCTTCACTACCCTTTCCTAGGGAGCCACCTCATATTTACCCTGCAAGTTAATAAGGTGACAGACAGCAAGGCAAGGTCTGAGCAGGAGCTTATGAGAATGACCTAACAGATATTGCAGGTCCAGAAAGAGTCATTTTAGTATTCTGAATAATGGATAATTTCTATCTTGGCCTGAAGATTAAAGGTGTTAGAGTACAGTCTAGGCAGCATGAGGACATATTTTACATCTTTATTTTTTATTTTTTTATGTATTTTTTTTTTTGGTGCATAACCAGAGATAATAATTTAAATACTTGTTTTTCCCAAGATTTTATTATCTGGCTGTAACAGACTACGTAACACATTTAAACAAGAAATGATGAGAAAGAAAAAGAGTGCTTTGGAAACACTACATTTTTAAAATATAGAGATTCTTGAGCTAAAAATGTGGAAGGGAAACAGGAAAGAGTCTCCATTTGTTGGATTTCTTGTCAGAGGACTGTTACAGAGAGCTTCTCTACATTGACTGGATGAATTTAGATGAACAAGCAGGATTTCACAGCTGACCAGTTCCCTCTGCTTCATGGTAACAGCTTCCATGTTGCTGTGAGCGTGCAGGGACTGTAATGCAGTTAGATTTACCTCAGTCTGGAAAGATTCAGCAACAAGCTCTCATTTCCCTGCTTTTTAGTTGGGTAAAAGCAGTCCAAAAGAAAGGAAATGCAAAAAAAACACCACTCATGTTATTGTATCCTACAAGTTGACAAAGTTTCTAATTCCCCAAACTTATCTTAAATGTTACATGGATCTAGCTTTACCTTGTTACTCTTCCAACACAACTTTCAACGGGGAAAAAAATTCCTTTTCATGTTGGCAACCATCACTTCTGCATCATGATTGGATGTGGATATATGTACTTTTTATTAAATGGAAGAAGGTTGACTTGCATGAGTTTTTAGGCCAAAAGTAAAAGAAGTTCTGAATTCATTATGGCTGTTAGAACAAATTCTGCACCTGTGCTTGAGTAACACTGTAATAAATGTCAATAACAGAGATATAGTGATTTTCAGACACTGAACTGTGTCTTGTCACTACATGAGAAGTTAATTTCCTATCCAGTATAGAATCATAGAATCATAGAATTGTTGAGGTTGGAAAAGACCTCTGAGATCATCTAGTCCAACCATCAACCCCACCCCCCCACCAAAAAAAAAAAACACCAACCCCCCAAAAAAACCAACAACAAAAAAAAACCAAAACCAAACCACCATACCTGTTAGACCATGTCTTGAAGTACCACATCTAGACGTTTTTTGAACAACTCCAGGGATGGTGACTCCACCACCTCCCTGGGCAGACGGTTCCAATGCTTCACCACTCTTTCAGCAAAGACGTTTTTCCTAATATCCAATCTAAACCTCCCCTGGTGCAACTTGAGGCCATTACCCCTCGTCCTATCGCTGGTTGCTCAGGCAAAGAGACCAACACCTTCCTCACTACACCCTCCTTTCAGGAAGCTGTAGACAGTAATAAAGTCTCCCCTCAGCCTCCTCTTCTCCAAACTAAACAACCCCAGGTCCCTCAGCCGCTCCTCAGAAGGCTTGATCTCTAGACCCTTTACCAGCTTCATTGCCCTTCTCTGGACATGCTCCAGCACCTCGATGTCCTTCTTGTTATGAGGGGCCCAAACACAGTATTTGAGGTGCGGNAGAGAACTGAAAAAAAAAACAAAAACAAAACCCCAAAACCAAAAAACACTAAAACCTGTGGGTTGAGGTAAAGGCAGTTTAATGGGATAGTAGAGAAAGAGAAAATAATAATAATAGTAACGATGAAAGAATATACAAAACAAGTGATGCACAATGCAATTGCTCACCACTCGCTGACCGATGCCCAGCCCGTCCCCAAGCAGTGATCCAGCCAACTCCCCTGTTTTCCATACTGAGTTGACATCAGATGGTATGGAATAGCCCTTTGGGCAGTTTGGGTCAGCTGTCCTGGCTGCGTTCCCTGCCAGCTTCTTGTGCGTCTGGCAGAGCATGGGAAACTAAAAAATCCTTGACTAGTGTAAACACTACTGAGCAACAACTAAACCATCACCGTGTTATCAGCATTGTTCTCACACTAAGGCCAAAAACACAGCACTATAGCAGCTACTAGGAAGAAAATGAACTCTGAATTAAGCTGAAACCAGGACAGTGACCACTCCAGCACTTGCATGATCTATTGTTATTGACTGTCTTAAAGTGTGTACAAAGCACCTTATTAACTTATCTATGTCCAAAAGATAGTCCTATGTGACTATTTCTGTCTCTGCCATACCACCTTCAGTGCCTGTTTAGAAGTCTCTTTTCTGTGTATAAGCAGATCAATTCTGCAGCAAGAACCATCTAGGGCAGTCACTTAAAAGGCCAGATTATCCACCTACAATATCAAATAACAGTTTTAAAATTCTTGTAGTCACAGCAGGAGGTGCCTGAAGGAATTCCTTAAGACAGCTGGATTTTCTCACCCAGGGAGTTCCTGCCCTTCTCTGTTCTGAAGAAGGCCAGAAGCTCACTTAGCCACCTAGTTTTGAGTTGGTCCATTTTTTCAAACCAATTCATTATCTCATCTATGAAAATAACTAGAAGTAAAGTTTCTGGACCACTTAGAGAATTAATTTCTAAATCTCACCAGGTGTGCATACAGATGTATACTTGATTCTTGGCAATACCACAATCATGACAAACTTATTACTTACAACTCACTTATAGCTTAAGTCCCATGTTTCTTCCCACACTGGAGCATAAAAAAAGAAAGGCTCATCTTCTGGTGTGAGGGGCAGGTCATTAGTTTTAGATGCTAGCAGTGATTCTGCCAAAATGAAACTGCCAGCAAAAAACAGCTCTGGCTGTTGTTCAGGCACAACAGACTGGATTTTCATGAGGAAACTGACCTTCAGAGATGTCCCAGCAGCATACTACATCATGAAAAGGAAAGCAGAGACAGCAGAATGCATGCCAAAAGCTATTTGTTTCCCTTGTGGGTACAGATTAGCTGAATGAAACCAGGTTTACTCTGTCTGCCTAAGTCCTGCTGGGGAGTCAGGTCTCATGCATGGTTCTGGCACCTGAAAGGATGTCAAGTGCAAAGTTAAAGGAAACTCAGAGGACACAGCTATTTTCTACCAGGTAGGGTGTTTCAATAATTACTCTCTATGAAAGATGCTACTGTACAGTCTGTTTGAAAAAAAGTAGTTCAACCAAGGCAAATGTAGCTAACTCCCATCAATCAGGGGAAGGCCTGGCTGAGAACTGAACTATTTTCAGATCTTTTTGCAATTCTGAAAACTCTAATCCCTTTTTCTCACTTCTTCAGTTTTATCCAGAATTTAAAAAAAAATAAATCTAGGTTTGTTAAAGGTAATCACCTTCTCCAGGATATATCTAATTTAGCTAATCAACAATATTTTTATTACAACAGCAGTTTTCCAAGAAGATTTAAACCACACTCTGCTATTGCTGTTGGATGATAGGGTGCTAAATATCTGGTGTACCCTGTACTAGTGTGTTTCATGTTTCATGCTAATGAGGGCTCTGGCCTAAGCGCTCAAAACAGTTCTTGGGATTTTTCTCAGCACCACAGTGTCTCATCTGAAAACAGACAGTTAAGATACGTTAACAAGCACTCTTCAGACATAGTTTGCCTTCATAGAAAAGTGTCCCATGAGAACATATAAGGAAAAAATATCATGACCATTTCATCTGAAGTTTCTGTCAAGTGACGTGTTTTATGTCACCTGTACTAGCCTGTTCCAAGGTAGAAGTAAGCAGCTGCTTTTAGGGAAAAAAAATTACCAGCAAAACAGGTTGCCCCAAGATAACACAAGACTGGTCACCAAGCAAGGACAAAATGCTAGATGTTGAGAAGCTTTATTGTCATAGCCCAAGCCCCATAGCAGCATTGGCTGCTTCAACCACTTTGTTCTTCTGCTGATATGAAGGAGATGGTGTGTAGGTATTGCTTTTTAAGGAGGATGCAAGCAATAGTGTCTATGTTTGCTAATTTGCCTGCAGACACCCTATGATACCCTATTCAGTTGTAACTTCCAATGAAAACAAGTGATTTTATTTTTTTTTTTTTTTTTAAGATTCTTTTAATGACTGCTCTTCTAGCCTTTTTCCAGATTTCACTGAAGCTTTAAGGATAGTTTCTATTGTGGTTTGGTTTGTTTTTAAAGAATACTGTATTTTTGAGGGAAAATATTTCTTTTAAAACAAGTAGCATTTTTCCTAGAAACTTACTGCACACATTTTGCTTCACAGGGATGTAATTCATGGAAGTAAGAACTAGATAAGAAATTATGTTCCCAAACTGGCCTCAAGGAAGAAAAAGGTGTGCTCACTAGAAAATGTTCCACTGTAGCCTTGGCTGAGTGATGGCTCAGTCCTGACAGCTGTATTCTGAATAACAGTGTCTTCCCAGCCAGGAAGAACTATATTTTTTCATCACATATTTACTGGATATTGGATTTATTAGATAAATAAGAAATGTTTGTACATTTAGGAAAGGCAGTTCATTGCCTTACTATAAATAAAATATTGTGTTTCACAGATGTATTGCCATACATATGTCAGTTTATCAGTCGTATATTTTGGCAATAACTGTAATTCTATTGGGATGGTATGTCGCATCATTTTCATTTTTCATCACCTCATTTTTTCTTCTGCTTTTCTGTAGGACAGAATCATCTCTGTGAACTTCAGCCTGTTACTACTATGAAATGGTTTTTGTGCTCATCATCTAGTGATCTTCTGACAGTTCAATTGCTTTTGGAACTGGTGCTCTGGAAATAACTTCCTAAATCTGCTACCCTACTAGGATAATTCTTTTAGCACTATCTTCAAATTTGTTCTTGTTCATTTGCATTAGGCGTGTGCCTGGAGCGGTGGTATTTGCACAGAACAGAGCTAGGTGGAGTCAGCTTAATTTCTGTTGACAATAATTTCCTACTGATTTCCTGTCTGATTCTTGGTTCTCATTGGTTTTTTAGGGATATAGGCATGGCACATATACTCTACAGTTGTTGCAAGATTTGATAAGAGCATCTATTGTGGTCGAAGTTGAAAAAAAGTTTGCACAACATTCCAGGCCACCTGATACCCTTTCCTTGCAGGTTATGCCCTGAAAATATGAAACATTAAAAAAAAAAAAAAAAAAAGGCATGAAAAAACTTGCTATGGTCCATGTTTGTATTCTAATTTTTGTGTCTGTTGGGCAAGATAAATCACTGTTGAATCCAAAACTGAACAAAGGATATCTGTGTCTTCAGCAGTGCCCATCACTTGAAACAAGACAAGAGCTTAGCACTCTTCTATCTACTTCTTACAGGGACATCTGAGACCTTGGATTTTCACATGATGGGGTTTTTATTAGTGTGAAACAGAAGGACTAGCACATGTATTGGTAGCAGGTTCTCTCTGCAATATGTATTTTTATATTTCTTAATGAAAAATCTGATTTATTGAAATATTTAGATGCCTATAGTATCTCTGTTATTGGATCAAAGGGACTTAAACATTATTCCTTACATTAAAGCTTGAATTTTACTCTTTACACCTCTGAGCAGATTTATTGATATTTCCTAGCAGATGTTTGACAGATGACTGTGACATAATACAAAAATAATCATTATATCTTTGCCATGCTTTCAGCTGGGATAGAGTTA
>VZTL01024704.1:4516-24997 GCA_013400535.1 Scopus umbretta | reverse complement strand
TTTTCATTTCAGTTATTTGTATTCATTTTATTAATGCTTTAAATGGGATACATTTTGTTTTCTGGACTCTGTTCTTTTGAGAATGGTGATTGTGCTATGAGTATACCAGTGAAATGGAAAGTGTTTCCTGCAAAACCAGAAATCATTCTGTTCTGCAGAAAGGCCAGATACTGTCACTGCCTGAATCTTGGTATAAAGCATTAGCGTAAGGTCCAGACAGCCAACACCAAAGCTTCCCCTGCTGCTCTAGAGCCTCCAAAATTGGGTCAAGTTACAATTCTTTGACATTTGGACTGGAGTGGGACCAAGAACAAGCCCCAAGAGCCTTCTTTTTGTCTCTGTCATAGTAAATAACTTATATTCCTCAAAACATCAAATTGTTGCACCTTCTCCAGACAAATCACATAGCTACACATGAAAGCAGAGGAGCTCAGTCTGCCCAGAGGTTAGTTCTCGCTAAGGAAGATGGTTTCATTTGATAAATATTTCAGGATGTGTTTTCCCCAATGTAGCAGGACAAATTCATTCCTAAGCTAGGAAGTGTTTCTAAAAGTGTGGTGGTAATGGAGTGTATACTTGCCCTTTGCTGAACTGAGCCGGTGGTCCAGAGAGTCTGTTGTCAGTTTTCTGCTGGTGGACAGTCTGGGTGATTTAGGAAGCAGCATATGCTTATGCATGAACTTGTGCTTGTATTGTGCCTGATACTATGATTGCTTCAACTACAGATTTCTTGATAGACCTTTGCTTGCTTGGGGTGATACTGTGCAGCTCCCCTATTTTATGAAGCTATATTAATGTAAAATTGATAGAATAGAACGAAGAATGATGCCCCCATATTTTTGTTGATCTGGAAAGCATCACACACATTTACTGTTCTGTACAAATATGACCTCATTCTGTCCCTGTTGCACATAGGTTTTTTCATTCACTTTAAGTAACACAATCTGGAGTTGTCATTAACAGCTCTTTTCTCAGTCTTCTTTCCTTGGGCTAAGGTCTGTGTTTTGATAAAAAGATCACATGGAAAATGCTGTAACTTCGTTTCCTCTTACCTAGAAACTTAGTCTCATGGGAGAGAAGTCAGGACCTCTGTGTACGCAGGATTCTTCACTGAGGTCGCTGGATGCAGGCAGGACTTTACAATTCTTCAGGACTTATTTTATATCAAAGTTCAATTGCCAAATGGGATCTCCCTAAATCTGGGCTGAACCAAAGAGTCCTGTTAAGTATGGGCAGTAGGCTGTGCTTGAGAGCCTGACCAAGGTCCCACTGGTGTGAATGGCTGGGGAAAGATGAGCCTGGAGGCATGCAGCAACATAGCTGCTCTCCATCAGAAGAGCAGGTAAGTGCACCGTGTGGGACACTGGCAGTCCCTGTAGCACAGTCTTCTCTGCCCCATAGATCTGCCCCTGATAAAAGTAATTCTTTTGCCTTCAGTAGAAGCTTGCTCAAATCCTGTAAAAAGCGTAAACAATGCCGGTGTAGCAAACCTTCTCTGTAGCTAAGATTTTTCCTGCTAGAATGGTAATTCTTTGACCCTTACCACTTGTGTACATGTGCACTTATTAGCCTAGCAGCAAGTTGGGGTTGAAATGGTCTGTTGCTTTTATGCCTCACATTGCTTAATAAATCACTAGAAGTATGATAGAGTTCTCCATCAGTGTTGGAGTTCTTGTCAATATTCATTCTTTATATTGGTTGACTTCAATGGTACAAGATTCACACTGGTGCGAGCATCCATTAATGCTCATTTTCCAGCTGATTATACTCAAAGGCAATGTAAGGTGGGCTCAGCAGTATCTGTCCAATGAAATCCGGATCATCTGAAGTGCTGACATGATATTCTTACTAGTATCAGAATTGTGGACCTGCTGCAAAGCATACTGTGTTTGACCCAGCTGTAGTCTTCTTGCTAAATCTGTTTGAAATGGCTTCTTGGGGACTTTTTCAATGAGCCACGTCTTCCAACGACCACGCACACGNNNTTTTTCAATGGGCCCGGTGTCCCCCCCCCCCCCCCCCCTTTAGATAGGGTTTCCTTTTCTCTGTTTGCTGGGTTCCTTGGCAAAACCATTTGTCCTTGAAAAAAGGACTAGAGGAATGGACTTTGGCTTGGTTTGCTCCTAAAATGAGCTTAGGTACAGCATCTTTATTTTAGAAGAAATGCAAAGTGATTCCTGCCAAGAAGAGCTGCTAAAAGTCAGTTTTCTACACAGCTGATGAAGGAAGTAATTGGGACATCTCAAGTAGGTAATGGTAGTAAAGGAAAATCTGACTGTAGCCCCATTTGATCTTAGAGCAGGGAGAGGCAGTTCTTGATAGGTAGGGACTGGCTGGGTGTGGGTTGGAACTGGGTTAGGAGTTTGTTTGAATGTCAGATAAATTCGTCATATGTCCTTCCTTTTTTATGATACCAACAACATGTTTTCTTCAGCTGGGAAATCTGTTGTGGCTTTACTCTACCTTTCTAAAAAGGTAAATATGAAGATGTGCTTTTCATCAGTAAGATTTGAGCCACTTCGGCACTTAGCATGTCCACTGGCCAAAGGCTAGGAAACAGTACATGGCCTTGACAGCAGGGAGGTGTCATGGTGATAAAGTGATTAGTACACAGTAAAAATACCAAACAGCAAAACATCTCACTTGTGTGTCAAGAAGTATTTGCTCATGACTCTCTTTCCAAATGGAAAGGAGGAGACAGCATCACCACAAAGGTGGGTAAACTTAAAATAGCATGCATCAAAAATAGACCTCACACCAAGGAACCCATAGCCACTGTGACCACACGACAGCCCCAAAGGGACCTCATAGCTGTTTAGTGAACTGTCTCAGGAGTGCAATAGAGCCATCTGCAGCTGCTACACAATGAAATTTCTAGTTTAACATCTGGACTGTGTGGTTATAATAGAAAATATTACAGTAAATAGTAGCAGATTATTTTCTTTGTCATATGCTATTATTGAGCATCCTTATGCGTGTACTGTTGTGGTTGACAAAGAACTTCAATTCTAAGCCTCTATTTTAAGATGCTTATGACTACTCCAAAATAGCTGTCCTTTAGCTGAAAGTCTTCCTTTCTATTCTCAGCAGAGATGTGGGTTTACTTGGAAAGTTTCAAATTCCATTTGATCGTATTTTTGCATTTTTGTGAATTTAAACAAAAGCCCCTTCATGTCACCAGTGAAGAACCATATCAGATTTATTTATTGCATTGCTTTTCAAAGTATGTGCACATTTCTATCAAATATAAACTTATGAGATAGAAGAATCTATATTATTGCTAATTCCAGCATTTGGAAAATGTATTTCAAACTCTACTGAAGTGAGATACATACCTTTTTCTTTTTATTTACCTTCTCATTTATGAGCTTCAGATTGTTCTTGGGTTTTGTTGTCTAAGCTTTCATTCTACTTTCTTGAGTGCTAGAAGCTTCAATGTCTTTATAATTTTGTTTAATGCTCACCTGAATTCAGCAGTGGGACTTTTTTTCCTAATTTGAAAGATAATAAATTGGAAATTGCCTGATAAAATCTTAATTTCCACACACAAAAAAAATTACATATTATGGTTTCAAAGACCTTGAAAGACTTTTTTTTTTTATTGGTGTGTGGTTCTTCATATAAATTATGTTTGGTTATTTTGTTTTTGTCTTGCTGCTGCCCTTGAATTTAAAGCACGTGTTGTTGCCTCATGATTGTAATTTGATTTGGTATTTTAATCTCAGAAATATCATAAGTACCTTCCCAGAATTTCTGAGCACTTTTTCTTAGAATTGGTCCCCTTGACATAATATCTCTCGGGGGTTCTTGTGAAGTATGAGGCTCAGATTTAGTCCTAACCACAACTAAATAAGCTGAAATCTTCCCTTGATAAGAACAAGCCCTAGGAGTGGTGCTCGTAGCAGAGTACTAAGTTTTCTTACAATTAGGGGTACTAACAGGTCTTCCAGGCACAAAGTTATTGAGCTTCACAAACACCTTTGACATAAATATTTGCTTTATAAATGAGTTAACTGAAGGTTTTGCCAAGCATCGTGCAGCCGCAGTCAGGGCTGGGTACCACTGCGATGCTGCCTGGGGACCAGAGCTGGGCAGCTGCTGCCCAGCCTTGCGCAGAGCCTGCTCTGCACAGACCTGAGCAGCCCCTCTCACTGTCTGGATCTCTTGCTGGTTACCATGACATTTGATCACCTAGAAATAGGCTCCAGGAAGTCTGGGTCTTGTTCTGCTGCTCTCCGAGCTGGGATTTGCTCTGTTTTGCTTGTGTGCATCTGAGGGGGAGGAGGCTGATAAGACTGTAACGCTAATTCCCTTCACCTGTCCTTGTTCCTTTCCAGATCGAAGAATCAGGCTACTGAACTTAGATTTGTACCACAGGTCATTTAACTTCCTCTTCATAGATTTTGTATTTGTTCTTTTGGCAGCTGATTCATAATGTATTGAGATTTTCCTTTCTGCTGTACATCTCTATGGGTTAACAGACTGCTAACAGCAGACTGCTGTTACGACCCACACAGTGGTAACACAACTATCCACTGCACTGCAGGACCATTTAGGATGTCCATGCTTGCTCATTCACAGTAGTGCAGTGCTGCTTCTGAAGTATTCTGGCTGTGCTTACTTTATCTGCTTCTCAACAACCCTAGCGAATTAATAATGCTTATAGTGGTTAACATTGCTTAGACATCTGTGCATTGTACAGCTGTTTTTACAGTGGTAAATAAACAGAATTAAAGGATATATATGGGACAGCTAAAAAGATTTAGCAAAACTGGCAAAATATTCTTATATAACAATGCATTCAGTGCCTAAAATGCTACTTATTCTAGGACCTCAGCCTCTGAAAATTTTCTTAATTTTTTTTTATCATAGCAGTGATGGTTTTATCACTTGCCTACAGTGGATGGACTTTCAAATGCATCATACCTCTCAAACAGTGCTGTTTATTTGTAGCTAGAGAAGTGAAAGTTGGAAGTAGGCATGTGGTGTGGATGCTATATATTTTTATTACTGCCATTTCTTTATTTTTCTGTCAAGGTAATTCCTCCTGCATCAGGAAGAACCAAAAAATATCAGACTGATCTTCATATTAATTTTAAGTAATGAAAAATAAGGCTTTTCAGTTTTATAAGACTTAAGAAATGTGCACAATGAACTTAATCTTTGTGTGTACCTCTTCAGGTGATTTCTCTTTTGCAGCCACTTTCTTTTAAATACTCTGACAGAGAAACCTCAAAAAGATGAGAAGAGCAGATAATGTTCATAAGTGAGCAGCCCTATTTCAGTCCTCCTTACTGTTTGACAGATCAGGAAGGGCAACTGCTGCTAATCTTCACTACAATCTAAAGGCACCTCGGAAAATGGAAATATTTTTTTTTAACATCTTAGTAGGTCATGAGCAGTAGTGTTAATCACAGTACCTTGGTCTCATTCCAGTTTGGAAATTGCGTTCTGCTGAGCAAATGCACCCTGTTGCATTTTCAGTGATTCACTTTGTCTTATATGGTGTGGATTTGCTGAGCAAAGTTAAAGAGCTGGGACTTCCCAACCACCAGAAATGCTTTAATCATGGATGAGGTGAGCCTACACTAACTTTTCCTCCTTGTCCATCAGCTTAGTTTACAGAAGTACTTTAAATAGAAATATTAAGTGCAGTGCCTCCCCTGAAGGGACACTCAGCCACTGAGTTACAGGGGACAACTTCAAAAGTGCGTGTGTGTTGGGAAAGACTGAGGCCTCTGATGACTGACCGGATAACTGGTGAGCTCTTGTAAGCTGTGCATGTATTAAAAGTCTCTTCTCATAAAATTTCCATCTCCCTGGTGGGAGCAGTTAGTGTGGGAATGTTAGAGAAAACAGGGTGGTAGGACCTTCTGTACAGGGTAAGCAAAATAGGATGGGAAAAGCAAAGCTTCTGCAACTGGTGGTAGTGAAATTGTCCAAGGCTTCTAGTTTTACTACCTCTAAAGAGTGGAAGTGAAGATAACCATAGCAGGGAAATGTTTAAAAAACACTTTGCAAGGATAGAGCTTTTTATCAAAAAAGGCAGGGATTTTGTGTTGGGTTTTTTTTCACAACAGAAATGTTTTGCGGCATATTGCTAATATTGCTCAAATGAAACTGGCTTTCAAGGTATCTACATGTGTCTAAGTAGGTTCCATTGACTCTTGGGCAATGGGAATGCTCAATAACAACAGAGGAAAAAACCATGCTTAATATGATCTGTTGAACTGGAGCATTTTAATCAGAGTTGAGCTCTGAAGGAGCCAGGTGTTATTTTGCTTCTGGCAGCAATTGAAACTTCACAGGCTTTTCATGACATCCCGTCTTTTCCATGTCTTATCCAGTGACTCATCTTGCATGCCTGTTTGTTCCTATTTCTAGCTGCCAGCAGGAACAGTAAGCTCAATGTTAGCATTCTCTTATTAATGGCACATACTAGTTTGCCCAAGGTCACTCTCTTCGTTCAACCTTGTGTTTTTTAGTGGGTTGCTTTTTCTTCCCCTTCCTCATTTTCAAGGTGACACTTGTTTAGCTGATTCTTGGTGGCTTACACTCAGAAGTCTACTTTTGGAAAGGAAACGTGTGTGTGTGTTAATGTAACATCCAGGAGCTCTGATCACAGAGCAGAGCCCTTCTGCGCTAAGCACTGGGCAAATGCATGGCTAAGGAATTCTCAGCCTCAGAGAGCATGCAGTCTGAAATGCATGTCCTGACATGAGACTAGTGGGATGGAACCGTACCAGCCACCACGCAGCAGGCGTCAATAATATTGACCAAAGCAACTAGAATTGCTGTAGGCCATGAGAAATTTAACACTTCACATTGCAACAGTCCAGAAAGGTAAGGAAATGCTGCTTTGAGCAGCTAGCTAGGTCCAGCGAGGAAGATGGAACAGGGCAGCAGCGGAGACGGCTGCATGAACAGTTTGAGAGATCTGCCTGGAGGTGGAAAGAGAGCAGGGTGGGATGGATGTTATGGATGGCAGAATGGCACTCTCACTGTTCACAACAGAGACACTAGCATAGCTCCATGTGTGTGCAAATGTTTCCTCATCCATGCAGAAGGGAAAGTAAACAGGTCTTGGGCATAAAGGGGTCGAGTATTACTGGGACCCAGATTGGCCTGTAGCAGGACAAACAGCCTTCTGCCTTCAGGATATGCCTTTATTTCTTGCTTACTCAGGTTATCTGTTGTGTAGAGAACAGGAGCTGAGGTGGCCAGTCTTGCTGAGAACTGAGCTGCGTTTGCAGGGAGTCAAATGTTTCCTGATACTTTGGTGTCTAACAACGTGCTGCCCCTATAACCATGGGGCAGTGAAGTTGATTATCCTGTCTCCAGGGATGACCAAACTCCAAACGAAGTACAAAAAGCTATAGCATAGGTGTCATGATGTGATGCTGAACAGCAGGGGAGGGGAAGAGGTCTCTCCTTCACCACAGCTGATGAAGCCTCAAAATTGTGGTTGGTGCTGGTTTTTGGGGCTGATGTAGCCTCTGTTCTGACTGACACAAGCAAGGATGATGCTTTTTGTAGTTGTTGCCAACCAGCTGGAGAACAGGTGACTCCTATTCTTACATATTATTCTCTTAAAAAAACCCCAAAAAACAAAAAACAAAAAAAACCCCAAAAAACCCCAACAAAACAAAAACCAAAATCAAACCATAATCCTTTAAAAAAATTGAAAGGTTTATTGCTTTAGAGGCTGTCGCATACACTGCTGGAACAACCATGATGCTGAGGGGATTAAATCTGGTATAGATAAGAAGTTTCAGTGACATTTTATTTGCAACAAAGAACTTGTGGCTGGAAATCTTCACTAGAAGGATGAGTTCAGTGTCAGGGATTCTGATTTTTCAGACCTGCAGTAAAGAGCATCTGTCGTGATTTAAAAACTCAAATACATTTCCTGTGTAAGTCCCTTGCTGCTTCTGCTGAGACAGCCAAGTAAATTTAAGAAAAGCTTGTTGTCCTTGTATCATGAATGCTTAGGTGATGGATCTTGTGAGTAGAGGGCATCTGCACAAAATGCAAATGCATTTAAGTCTTTTTCTCCTGTGATAAACACTGAATTTTGATTGCTCATTAATGCGAAACCTTCAAATTTTTGTTTCAAGCTACCAACTATTGGTCTTGTGGGGGGGTTTAATTGTTTGTATCAAGGACAGGCGCATATGTAAGCTACAAAAGAACAGAGTTAGCACATTACTGTAAATACACCTCACAGACACCCTTCAGTGCTTGGTTACAACCAAGCTTTCTGATTCCTCATCAGGGACAGCCAAACAGGCTTCTGGATGCTGAAGGCTCAGGCTATTCTTCCTAGGCATTTGCTAGACTTAATTAGAGCTCCATCAGGATTCTGCTGATCCCTGCCTGTGCCTCATCTACTTGTCTTCTAATGAGTTTGCGGTCTACCTGGAAATCTTGCAAACAACTGGGGGTGGGGGGCGGGTAACCAATCTGCATCAGTTATTTTTTCCTTCATTAGATAAATGTCTTGCACATAAAATCTTGAAATGCCTAATTAAATGAGGTTTGTGGTGTTTTAAACTGATGTAAGGGCAGCTACTATAAGTGCTGAAGAAACTGCTCAGATTTTGCAGTTTGTTTTATTTTATTTATGTTGAAGTATCTGGGGGCAGGGTGCTCGCCGAAGCTAGCATAAAACATGGTGTGAGTCAAGAAAATTAAGTCAGTTTATAGCTGTCTAAGGAGCTAACATAACCTGAGGAAAAAATTCACTTCAGGGTGATATTACAAAGATTCAAATGGATTTGGAGAAACGCAACTAAAACCTTTAAGGGGAGGTGACATGCTCTGTACCTGTACAGTAAAACAGCGAGGAATCCATCAGTGACTCGCATAGAGATGAATCACATCTCTGCATTGTACAACATAGCTACCAGAGCGAGGTTATAGATAAACTTTACATACCACAAAATATAGGATACCTTTCCTCCCCAACACACTCCCTTGAATAACCTGAGAAGGCAGGCCCCTAAATATATACTAATGAATATGCAAATTACCTTCCTAATGAGGTAAGTGCAATGTCCACCAGAGAACAGGTTATGACTAAGCGAATGCATGTAGCCCTTTGGCGTTCTATACCTCCTGCAGCTGTGTCCCTGTCTCTTACTAATGTATAAATAAGGGCCCACCCCCCCACACAGGGGATTCACAGGCAGAATACTGAAATCAACAAACCAGGATTACTAAATTTCAGAGCTTTCAGGCAATAGCACAGTTTGCCTTTAACACAGACGAACTCTGTGGGCTGAGTCCAGCTCCTCATTGAGCCGAGGCACTGAGATGGTACCAGGGCAGGTTTTGGAAGTCACCCTCAGAGCCCCTTGGGGCTGCTTCCCAGGACAGCCTGGATGTACATCCTCAGAGCTAACCCCTTGCTCCAAGCTATTGTCAAATTTAATTTCTTTCCAAATTATTCTATGTGTAGTTAGACAATGTGTCTTGCAGTTGCTTATTGCCTGCTCACAGCATCATACCTTAAGCAAAAATGAGTGCTTGTTAAACACAGAGCAGAAAATTGAAGATGAGAGGTAGAAGAATCTGGGAGGTAGAAGAATCTGGGAATGCAGGTGTAAAACCATAATGCTGTGAGCATGAGAACTGAAGAAGCCTGACTTGCTATGGATTGGTTTCTTTTTGTTGGTTGCAGGATCTGAGAAGTTACTAATACTGATTTAGGTCTTTCTTCTAATGAGGCATGAAGAAAGCCTCTCCCCTATGGATCCTTTGGTGTCGGAAAAGGATAAGCATTGCACTTAAGCTTTTTTCCCAGTTAAGGTATGCTTAAGGTCTCTCTTCACCTCACCAACTGTTTTTGTGACATTTGTAAGAACGTACCTTTGAGAGCGCTTCCCCTCAGTTAAATTTGATCAAAAGTCAGTAGAGTCATAATGAGCATCATATACATGTGCACATGTGGAGACTGATGATTTAGTAAGTCTCATGTCCTTAGGAAATTAGGCTAAAATAAAGCAACTATCATGTCTCTGAATAAACAGAATGATGCTTTTGCTGCTGAGACCTTTCCCACTTGAAGAAGTACAGTCAGGATCTAGCTGACACGACCGGTTTAGCTGTTCAGCAGCTAAGTGAGGATGCGGTGTCAGTAAACACAAGAGTGCTCTTGGACACATTTGTCAATGGCAGGAGAAGAAATGGTCACTTGGGCTGTGAAGTGTAGACCACCTAATTCTGGTACTTCTTGCCAGGAGGGAACAGGAGGACTCTTTCTCAGTCAGTGTGCAATGCCTCGCTGTGATCAGCCAATGGACTACTCTGTCTTGAAATAAATGCACAAGTTTCAGGGAGAACCCCTTTCTTTTTGCAGAAGTGTGGTGGAGAAACAGCAAGATTCCTGCTGCATAATCTCTCTACTGGGAAATTCACAGTGTGTTACAGCTGTGGATAGTCTCACAGTAGTGCAATAGGCAGAGCCTTTTAAGCAAGCTGCAGGGAGCTTATTTACAAGCGCTTTCCTCCTACAGAGAGCCTCTGTGATATTCTGGTGCAGAGCAACAGGCGATCATTGATGTTTTCCCCTTTCATAGACTGGCTAGCATGTGTTCTGGAAGGGCCAACACTGTCTCTTGCATGCAGCAAAAACAAAGCTGCATGTATGGGAATGATGAACAGGAGGATTTTTAAAGCTGAGTAGTTTCCCACCCACGGCACCTTGTGTGTTTTCTGGGGTTGTGGTGACGTGCTTTGATCACAAACTGGCTCTATACTCCTGCAAGAGTGCTCTGCATGGATTTATTTTATTCTTCCAACTAGCTATATGATTGATAAGTCCTTTAGTTTTTTTCTCTAGAGAAGAGAAATGATAATCGCATTTTAAACCAGTGGCAGTAGATGCTTTCTTAAGTGTGGGTTTTGGAGCACTAAAGGACCATTCATTTCAGAACTGCTAACCCATAAGTGTAACTAGCAGTCAACACCTTATGCTGAACACGTGCTTTGAAGGTAATGTCTTTTGCCTCCCTGCAGCTGTTTCACAGTTGCCATTTGCCAAAAGATGGATGAAATGTGTTTGTTCACATCATAGATACCTCCTGAATGAGAGCTACATTAAGCACACAACTTCTTTCTGTGGTTCAGATGACAGGTCCAGAGGGAACAAGTTGGCTGCAGGATTGCTGATCTGATGTAGAAATATTCCTCAGCTTAAGAGCAGGCACCCAAAATGTGAGGAATAAATATTGTTGGCATCCAACAGATGGTATTTGACATGTTTTCCAGCTGTCACAAGTCTTTTAAAATTCTTCTGTTGTCCTGGTTTCAGCTGGGTTAGAGTTAATTTTCTTCCTAGTAGCTGCTATAGTGCTGTGTTTTGGATTTAGGATGAGAACAATGTTGATAACACCCTGATGTTTTTAGTTGTTGCTAAGTAGTGTTTATACTAGTCAAGGGCTTTTTAGCTCCCCATGCTCTGCCAGGTGCACAAGAAGCTGGGAGGGAGCATGGGCAGGACAGCTGACCCAAACTGACCCTAGGGCTATTCCATACCATATGGCATCACGCTCAGTATAGAAACTTGGGGGAGTTGGCTGGGGGGCAGCGATCGCTGCTTGGGGACAGGCTGGGCATCGGTCAGCAGGTGGTGAACAATTGCATTGTGCATCACTTATTTTATATATTCTTCTATTATTTATTTATTTTATTTTATTTTATCTTCCTCTGCTGTCCTATTAAACTACCTTTATCTCAACCCACGGGTTTTACTTTTTTGCCTGATTCTCTCTCCCACCCCACTGGGCGGGGAGGGTGAGCAAGCAGCTGTGTGGTGCTTAGTTGCTGACTGGGATTAAACACAACAGTTGTATATGCCATAGTTTCACCTTTGTGCTGCCAGACTGGACATAGAAATGACAACTGCAGGTAGTGGTATTCTACAGCACTCTATAGGTAAAGAGAATTAAGCTGAACCAACAGAAGAGGATTAGTAAATCTCAAATTAGTATGTGCACCTCAGACATTGTGATTGGGATATTCCACATTAATTTAACTTCTGTAGAATAATTTTCATTGCATCAAGTCTTTAACTGTTGTCTCTAACCTCAGGGAAGAACTGAGTCACACACAGCATCTATCTCGAGGATATTTTCCTGACCATGACACTAAATTGCAACATGTAAATGTCTTTTGCCTGGTGCAGTCCTGGACTGTTTTCTGTTGCTACCGCTTTGAAGTGTCAGCTTTCAGTGAACTCTGCTAACTTTTCATTATTGCATTGAGGCTGAAGCTGAGAAGAGCAATTAAAGGTTTGACAACTTTGGTATTTTTTTAATAGTACATGTGTCAAAATGCATTTAACAAATCATAGTTGATGCAAAAGCCCAATTAATGCTAAAATGTAAGTAGAGTTCATTTCAGTTGGGAGCAAATGAGAAATTTAAAATGTAAATAACAAAAAGTGGTTGCCTTGTTTTAGATATAGAACTTAACTACAACTCCTGTTTCTGAGAATTGAAGTCTTAAAGCCTAAATATTCCTTTCTGTTCCAGGATACAGCTGGACAAGAAAGATACAGGACCATCACTACAGCCTACTACCGAGGAGCCATGGGCTTCATCCTCATGTATGATATCACCAGTGAAGACTCCTTCAATGCAGTACAGGACTGGTATGAATGTTGTTGTTGTTGTTGGGTTTGTTTGGGTTTTGGCCAATTCTCTCCTCACAATTTTTTGTTGAGAACATTAGACATCCCACCTCCACAGTGCTTTGCATCACCATATTCTTTCCGCTTCATCTAAACTCCTGGATAAATAATTTGGTTTCTAAACTCTCCTTAGAAAAAGTTCTACAGCTTCACTTGAATGAAAAACTTGTAATTCAGATATAGTAGGTACTATAGCAGTTGCTGCATTTAAAGTTCTAATTTATTGTAAAGAAATTAATCCTTCAGTGCATTATTTGGGCTTTTGAGGTTTCTGGCTATGCTGCTAAAACAATCCAGTTTAACAGTGGTTGTTTGAGTCAAATCTTGTTTAAAATCTAGTAAGGCTAAATCTTTCCAAACTTCCTTAAAAAGTTTAAAACTTGTGAAGTTATATTAGTTTTAGTTGTAGTAAGAGGAGGAAGAGCAAGGTCTAGGACAGAAAGCAAGCATACCCCTTGGAAGGGGCCTGCCTGTTGCCACTGACTACAGAAAGCACCCGAACAACTCTGTAAGGCAGTGCTCAGTGTGGAATGGTGGGATGGGTGAGAAGGAGTTATCTATTAAATGAGAAGGGTGGGGACTTAGCCCTAAAACTATGTATGAAATGGATTCTCAGCTGTTATAAGCTCCTCTGGCTCCACTGAATTTAGTACAAATGCAGAAACACCAGAAAATAGTTTCTGGAGTTTCCGATGACAAAAAGCCAGGAAATGCTTTTGGCTTACAGTGAAAAAAGAAAGCACCAGGCCAATCACTTTAAAAACTCCATGGCAGTATCAAAGCTGCATTGGTACCCAGGCTTGTCTCCTCCGCATTTTGGTGTGCACTTCCCCTTCCCCACCTGAAGGCTCCCCTTGTAGCTCATGCCACCTCTATTCTTTCTCGGGAAGAAATGTCCCATCTCACCCCATGCTGTGATCTGATTTTGGAAGTGGAGCTGTGACCCAGACCTCCTCCATGCTTTCCTGCCTTCTGGAAAAGTACATGTACAGAGCAGAAAGAGTAGAGATCTTTCCAGAAGAGCCAGAACACATGTCATTTCTGTGGCCATGGCAGTTCCTGCAGTCCCCTCAGTGGCAGCTGATGCGTGAGGTATTTTCTCAGCAGGGACCCAGCACAGTGCCTGGGGTGAGAACATCTGAGCCGTTGCTGTGAGGTAGCGGCTGCAGGCACAGCACAGGTAAGCAGAAAGCTGGACACCCTGTTGCTGGAACTCACATTCTGACATGACATCCTCTTAAAGTGACACCAGATATTGTGTAAAAAATGCAAGGCATGGGGAGGCAGGGGAAAGGCTGTGTCTATCCTCAGAAGTAGTACCTCAGCCGCTCCCCTCAAATGTCTTGCAATCGTTTCTGGTTGTTATCTTGTTGCTGTATGCTGCAGATAGGTATGGTCTGTGTGCAAGGAAAGGCAATGTAGTGGTTAATGTAATCTCCCAAGTCTGATAGATTGATTTGCAGTGATCTCGGTGACCTCCCAGGAGCATAAAACAGCAGCATGTAAGGTGACTTAAAAACTTTCTTACCAAAGAGATCAGAAGAACCTCATTCTCCTGGAACATATGCTGGCTATGGCACTGGCTCTTGGCATCCAGCTCAGTCTGGCTTTTTGTTGAACACCTATTCTATATCCCCTAATCTAGGTTATAACTCAAAAGCTGCAACAACGCCATTTGTTGTTTCTAGTAATTTGGCCTTCCTCCAAGGCTGCCCTTTATTTGTTCTCACTTGCCACTGAAGCAGTTGATCATGATCATCACATTCACATCTAAAGATGTAGTCTCCACTTTCACCCCATATCCAGAAGGTGAACCGCAGCACCTTCCCTGAGCTGTCCATCAGCTGCTAATGATAGAGGAATACATTTTTTCCTTGCAAGAAACACAAACCCAAAGGCTTTGCCAAAACCAGGTTCCTCCACATGGCACATCCTCCACCAAGCTCAGATGAAGCTGTTTCTCCAAGTGTCTGCACAGGGACTTTTTTCCATATAAGTGCAGTCATGTGAGCTAGGGCAATATTTTTTGCTAAACTATAAACATTTTCAAGTTGGTTCCCTGTCAAAACAAGGTATATATGACCAGTTCATCTGTCTGTCTGTCTGTCTCTCGGTTCCTCTCTAACATGTTTTACTTATCAGTCTTAACTTAGCCAAAAACCCCCAAATCTCGATCTATGAGCTGCCACTATGAGATACTATTTTAAAGTTTGCACAGGTGAAGTTTAAACTGAAGCTTTGTATTGGAAATGGTCTAAGATCTGTTCTGTCAAAGGCAATGGCGCAAGAGTGCAAGAATTAGGAAAGATTGGCTCTGTGTATTTGACTTCATGTCTCCCTGTACCACAGGGGCTGCATGAATATCTTTACTAAAAGCACCTTGTCAGCCAAAGGACAGAAGGTGAACTATCATGGCTGGTTTTTACTCTGTATGTCAGGAATCTTTCCAACCATCAATTTTAAGATTCTGAGCCCAAATGATGTTGTGGGGCAGATAAAGTCAGCTTGTTGTAGCCCGTTTCAGTCCTTTCTGAAGCCTGTCCACAGGAGAGATGAGAACTGTGGCAAAGCCAGCATCACTGTGCCAGCAGTGTCCTCTAGTGGTGATGCAGCTAAAAGGTGCTTTTTCCCCAGTCTGCAAAATTGCATTCTAGACTTCCAAAGGGACAAGAAATGGAAACAAAAGCTTTTGTCTGGTGCTCCTATATCAGCCTCTGCTATTTGCTAGCATAGCAAGTAGGTAGGATTTTTTTGGTTGGTTGTTTTTTCTTTCCCCCACCATGCTGGGTGGTACAGTTATTTTTCAAAAAAACATTACACTGATCTGGTCTTCAGTCAGGAACTGTACTCTCCTTGGAAAATTAAGGTATCTACTACTTGAGCTCCTTTAGCTCAAAGCCTTTATCTCCATAAGCCTAGTCCCTTCAGGTCAAGTGTAAGACAGAAGCAGCATGCCTAATGATAAAAACAGAGCCGTAGCAGTCCTGCAGTGCTTCTGTTTGGTGCTGGTGAGAGGATGAGTGGCAGCAATTGAGAAGCTGCATAGGCTGCAAAGTCAGTAGCATGCCCCTGATGCTCAGTCCTGCCTTGTCTCATCCATCACATGTGGATAGGAGAGCCTTCCTGCTCTGCCTGCTGTGCCCAAGAGGGAGGACCTCTGTAAAAGTGAGAGGGCTGGACCCAGAATGTTTGGCATGTGAGATGGTCTGATGGGAGGACAAGTGCCTGAACCACCTCTTTGCCACTAATGAAGCTGTTATCCTCAGCAGTGTTGCTCCTAGATTCCCAGGAAATGGCAAGATGCTTTTCACCTTGTAAGGAAGATATGGGGCCCAATATGTGAGTTGCCTGTCTGCTTGCAGAGGTTTAGGTGAGGCTACAACAAACCATGCTGGTTCTAAGACCATACTTCAACCCTCACTGAAATTAAATGGGGCATCCACCTAGAATATATGCGAAAGCTAACAGCAAAGCTCATCCCAGGTCTTCTTACATGCTGCAAGTTTCCAGAAATTACAGCAATTAATCCTACACATCCTTTCTCTCTTTTAAGTGTCCTGCTATCCTAGCTAGCTAGTGATGTGGTTTTTTGGTGTCCAGCTACCATAAATAAAGAATACTCTTAAGCTGAATATTTTGTCATAAATGTAGCATGACACAGCAGATCGGCTGACCTTTTAGACATTGAGAATAAATCAGCAGTACTCAGTGCGAATTAAATCCAGTAAGGAATCTGTTAACCTTCCCAGTTATTTCTCAAATAGCATGTGTGGATGGAATTTGAGTATTTCTCTGGCATAAAAAGATGAGTAAGCATCTGCCATGTGATCATGGGACTGGGTTCATAAAGCAAATACAATCAAGCTTAGGAGGATACCTCAAGAAAATCATCAGCATATAAAATATGAAGTGATGCTCCCTCCACTAACTTTTGTCTGCTTTCCATCCCAGTCCATTCTCGTTGGCTGGCAATAATTTCCCACCTGAACATAATTCCTGGATTCTAAAATTGTACCCATCCACAAAAGCTTGGAAGGGGTCAAGTTGTGTACAGTAGCAATCTATGTGTTTTACAGTAGGGCATTGTCCAGTCTAAAGCTTGTTCCTTCTTGCTGGTGCTCTGCCTATTGTTGTTTAGTGATTCAGGGTTTTTAAGATGCTGTGTAAGCAGGCTGTCAACATGAGTCTCAGCCATCTCACTGCTTTCTCTCATACCATCTCTTCCTGCAGTTCCCTACCGAAAACAAGCCAAAAGCATGAACAAAGAGCTGAACCACAGACCTAGCACTCCAAGTAAGCTCTCGCCTATGACAAACTCTGACTTTCTGTTGAGCTCATAGGAGGTGTGCATAGATCTCAAAATTCATCTTCATAATTACACTGAAATTATGGGAAGGTGGCCTTGTGCAAAGTCAGCTCTCCATCAGAGAGAAGTCTTTTCCCTTCTAGACCTCTCCAGCATCTTAGAGCTTATATCCTCCCTCTAGCTGGGAAATTGCCTTAGCAGGTTGTGTTCACTAGCCTTATTTGTTCTCCAAGCCTTTTCATGAAGCTCCAACATCCCCTCTAAAACTGCCTCCCATGTATGTATGGTGCAATTTACCTCTCATCTCTGGCTCATTGGCACATGACTGCTTTAACAGCCTCCTGGCCTGGCCTCACCTGCCCACAAGGGAATTGAGAATATCTTTTCCGGTCTGCTATATGATTTCTTCTTGGGTGATCTTTTTACTGCATCCTTCTTATGGGTGGATGTCCTAAAGAGGATTCTGGCTTGCTTTGTGTCACTCCAGAAATTCTTTTCCTAAACCAAATAAAGGCACTCCTTCTCCTGAATGATGAGGATCATGGCTATATATCAGGTATTTAGACAAGCTTTTGAGGTAGTATATAAATGTGAGGTACAGTCTTTCCTTCATTTACATGAATGACCCTAATTAATGGTAATTATCTTAAAGCAGCTGAGAAAGTGCAAGATACACAATTTAAATGCATTTGGGAATATCTACGACATGACCTATTTTCTTGTTACTTCACTTGGAAAGGTACAGCAGATTGTATGTGAAGCCCTAAAAGATTAAGCCTGAATGATTTTTCCTTACTGCAGTGTGGCAAGGGTACAGTCAGGTTGTTTTAGGAGAAAAAGCATAAATGGGCAAAAGCAAAGGTGGATTTCACCTGATATTTGAAAATAATTAATTATTTTGTTTGAACAGTAAGACTTCTTTCCTGTAGGGTAGGTGAAAGGGTTAAATGAGCTTTCATGGCTTTCGGCTCGGTTTCTAGATTCTTTTTTTTTTTTAGTAGAGTCCTTTGACAGTTATTATTTGACATTGGCTTGATAGTTTTGTGTGTAGAAAAAATCAGTGGTTTATACCTCATTTGAAACTATACTGAAACTAGAATATACTCAGCATTTGGTACTGTAAAGTAAATACATATTATGGAAACTCTGCTTTGGACAATCTAGACAATTTCACAGAAGGGAAGAAAAAATTGGTTAAATTTAACTTAGATTTAAGTGACAGCTGGGTTCACAATTAATCAGCTTTATTTATCTTTAAGGCTGATCTCCAAATTAGGCTGTTGATATATCCATGTAACTGTGAACCTGAGACTATTTTTCTTCTAAGTGTGAAGCACAAAGAACATGCCTTTTTGTTAATTTGGGGAATTCAGCACAAATAAAGCACAGCATTGTTGTTGTGTCACAGAAATATATTTTTCCCAGTGTGTATATTGGACTGCCCTGATAGTTGTTGAAATGTCTCAATTGCACAAGCCTATTTATTTACGTTTCCAAAAGCTTCTGGAAATTTGCTGCCTTTCTTTTTGTATGGGGATCAGAGTTTCTTTTAGACATTCTTCTTCATTACTTTTTGTTTGTTTTTATTCCTAGTAAGTAGTAAGTAAATGATAGTGTTCTGCAAGAGAGGATTTTTCCCTACTGTGTACAAAATGAGGAGAAGGATGAGTTTCTGTGGGAGATCCTTCATGCTTTTTTCTTCTTTTTCTAAGTAATTTTGTTTAAATAGCTAAGATGTGGATGCTTGTCACCATATGATCCCCCCAGGGGCTGAAATGAATCCAGAGAGAGGAATGGGAGTCAGAAGAGAAGCCTGGTGTCCTGGTTTCAGCTTAGTTCATTTTCTTCCCAGTAGCTGGTATAGTGCTGCGTTTTGAACTTAGGATGAGAACAATGCTGATAACACACTGATGTTTTAGTTGTTGCTCAGTAGTATTTAGTCTAGTCAAGGACTTTTCAGCTCCCCATGCTCTGCCAGATGCACAAGAAGCTGAGAGGGGGCACAGCCAGGACAGCTGACCCAAACTGACCCTAGGGCTATTCCATACCATATGGCATCATGCTCAGTATAGAAACTGGGGGGAGTTGGCCAGGGGGCAGCGATCGCTGCTTGGGGAACTGGCTGGGCATCAGTCAGTGGGTGGTGAGCAACTGCATTGTGCATCACTTCCACGGGTTTTAGGTTTTTTCGGTTCTCTCCCCCATCCCGCCAGGGCGGGGGGAGGGTGAGTGAGCGGCTGTGTGGTGCTTGGTTGCTGATCGGGGTTAAACCACAACACCTGGTTATAGGTGAACCTGGAAAGACTTTCTTTCTCTCTATTGCTTATAGAGGGAGACTGGGGAGATTTCATCTTCCTGGGCTTTGGTTGGATTCTGAGGTCATTCCTTTCTGTGATGAGCCTTGAGAAACCCCAGAGTACCGCATAAACTCATCACAGACTTGTATTAGCTCTCACAGGGCTTGTCTACGTGGAGGCACTCAGAAGAGTGGAAGTGGAGGAGGGAAACTTGGGATTGGAGTGAGTGCCTTTCCAGGAGGACACTAAGAAGAGTAAGAAGTTTCACTGCACAAAGTCCTTGGCTATTTTTGCATGTTGCAGTATGGGTCTGGGCTTGTGCAATGGGCTTCGTTTAGGTTTATGTTTTCCAGTGCAATCCAAACAGGTTGCTGCTTAAAGGCAAGTTGCACAGTGAAATGACGCCCTTTTTCATAGATATCTGTGGAGTAACATGACTGTCTGCTTTCCATGGAAAAGGCAAGTAAGCAACACAAACTAATTAAAAATTATCATTAGTAGATCAGAGCTGGAGGCTGCTGTTAATTCAAAAGAGAAGGAACCAAGTGCTTTATTGTTAAGGGAATTCAAGCAAACTAAACAGAAGTAAAATCTGAGGGGACTCCTGACTCTTCTGGAAAATGGCAGGTTTGCCTGAAACTGCAGAGTCCTGTATGGAGAGGTGGTGAGTAGGGACAAAGAGTGGGAAGGTGAGTTAGGGAGTGGAGGAGGGAAGGAATATATCACTTCTGGCAGAACAGCCTTTGGGAATTATCTTTGGGAAGGAGGGAGTCTTAAAAGATAGAGCTGACTTGGTGAAGGTAAAATAGGTTGGGCCACTCTGAAAAGATGGATGAAAATCAATGATACCAAGTTCATACTGTTCTGCTGCTGGCTCTGTGATGCCTCACCAAGAATGGTAGGAAAGGACTGGCCCCTCNCTTCTTTTTCTAAGTAATTTTGTTTAAATAGCTAAGATGTGGATGCTTGTCACCATATGATCCCCCCAGGGGCTGAAATGAATCCAGAGAGAGGAATGGGAGTCAGAAGAGAAGCCTGGTGTCCTGGTTTCAGCTTAGTTCATTTTCTTCCCAGTAGCTGGTATAGTGCTGCGTTTTGAACTTAGGATGAGAACAATGCTGATAACACACTGATGTTTTAGTTGTTGCTCAGTAGTATTTAGTCTAGTCAAGGACTTTTCAGCT
>VZTL01024688.1:940-14324 GCA_013400535.1 Scopus umbretta | reverse complement strand
GGATCCGATGGCCGTCCAGGATCCGATGGCTGCCCAGGATCCGATGGCCATGCAGGATCTGATGGCCGCCCAGGATCCGATGGCCGCCCAGGATCTGATGGCCACCCAGGATCCGATGGCCGCCCAGGATCCGATGGCCATCCAGGATCCGATGGCCGCCCAGGATCCGGCACCGCAGCAGAAGCTCCTCTGCACAGCTAATAAGGCTGGATTCCAGCCACGGAGACGTGCAAGCTGATGCAGTGCCCTCGGTCCTGCCAGAGCTACCTCCCCTTTGCCTTCGAGCAAGAGCTCCTGCCCCATCAGGTTTGCAAAAAATCATCCCTCCTGGCACAGTCCTTTTCTCGAACTTAAAGTTGTTCGTTCTGGGAAGACACCCCTTTCCCCATGTTCGCATAAATTTACTCCTACTATATAAATGAACCTATCAAGTCTATTTTAAAAGCAATGCTTCTGCGGTGCAATTTCATTAATCCAAATGCGACATGGAATGGATGAGGATGAAGGTAGTTGTTCATGCAAATCATGTATCTCAGGACACCAAGTTCTGTTAATGTTTAAGAACGGTTTACTGTGCAGCTCCTTACATTAAATTATTTTCTGCTTAAACATGAGCCATATGCAACCAGCTGAGGCACATTTGCAGTTGACATCGCAGAGTTGTCAGCTTTGCAAAAATGAGTGAAAACATTCAGATTATTGTGATTCAGCCCTTGAAACAAACTCATAACATTGTATCTTTAATAACCTTCCCCACCATTTTTTGAGAGGATAAAAGTTAAAATGACAGCCAATGTGTAGAAATTCTTGGAGGCAGTAACTCTTAAAAATTTAAACTAAATTGAGTTGATAAATAAGGCATGCAGTTCCTGAGTCCTCCTATTGCATATGCCCTTTAGTTAACTCTTTGAGAGGAACCATACATTATTTTCTTTAGATTTTCATAGAAATTATAGGCCACTTCTGCAAATGCCTAAACATGCAAGTAGGTTTCTTTATGTGAGTAAAGTTACTCATGCATGTAAATATTTTCAGGATGAGACTTTTAAAAAGTATGTATCAACTAAAAATACCGATATATATAACTTCCCCTGCTCACTTAATTCTTGCCAGTACTGACTAGCAAAGACATGGCATTTGGTAACAAAAATGCCTCTGTGCCACATAAAATGGTGACAGATTTGTTGAGTTCTGCCTCCTATAGGATTGAAACAGAAAAACTCCTGCTAGAGGCAGGACTCAATCTAAAACCGGGCATTCTGCAAACGACTTTGTCATCATAGCCACACTTATTTTTCACAAAATACCGCATTCTGATATTTGAATCTATGAAATATATTTTTTCTCCCATACAATTATTAGAAGAAACTGAAGAGAATCAAGTCCAAAAGAAGCAATTGAAAAATTAAGGGTCTTAACACAGAATTATAAAGCAAAATGCAAAAGGTAGAGCGAAATGCATTTACTGTTGATTTTTTTAACCTTTCAAAATGGATGAACTGAAAAAACTTGGGAAAAAAACAAAAAATGCACAACATTTAAGGGCAGACAGCAAGAAAGCAGCTAGCACGCCGGGATTTCTTGCAGAGCAGCAAGTGTTCTCGTGTAACCTGAAATGCTTGGAAGGTAACGGCAGCCAATCGTTACTGGCACCGAAATCATACCTAGCAGCAGGACGGTAGTTGCAGGAGTTCTGCGAGCTCTGCGCAGGGGTGAAACTCTAACTGAGATATATATTGGGCAAAACAAACTCCATGCAATTTCAGCTCAGCTATGCTTTGGAGGTACCTTGTGACAAGGCGCTGCTGGGTCATGACCTAGGTCTTGAGAAGCCTGAGTTAGTAGATGTTACTTTTCGTTGGGGCTTTGTTTACCATGGACTTAGACATTTTGCATTATTAAGAATCTGTGGCTTATGAGGGCATTCTATTTATCTTACCAGTCTTTTTTGATGGAAATGCCTGAATTTTCTTGGAAACAGGGATTTTATTGTGGATTCTTGGTGCCCCTTGGAGAGGCTTATTTTTCTGGACAATAGTTTTCCTTAGTGTCACTACCCTTTTTATTTCCCAATGGTCACAGGCTCTCAAGGTCGTGCAAAGTGCATCCTTTTGTTATAATGGACCCAGAATTTTGTATAAAAAGGCAGCAAAAAGATCTCTGTTTAGTGATTTAAAGTATATTTTCTGCCATGTACCTCTGCATTAGATTTTGGCTGTTCTGCTTAAAAAAAAAAGTGTTATTTGGAAGATAAAAGGTTTAAAGTCAAATTACAAGAGTATGCTCAGTATAGATTTTTTTTTTTTTTTTTAATTTACCACACAGTCCCATGTAAAGCTGAAATGCAGATTTTGAAGCAGGATTTTCCACACGTACCTCTGTGTAATTTAAACAGCCAGTGTGTCAGGGATATTGTACCTTACGCATATTGTAATGTAAAGCGTTAAAACAATATGCCTTTCTATTTTATTTTGATTTAGGTTGACTTTTCCTTTCATTTCTAAATTGCTCATTTAGATAGGTCCCATTCTCTGACATTCCTCCTGATGAGTGCTGCATTAAAAAACGTCAGTGACTGCCGTGGCTTGTGGCATCACTGCATTTTGTGATGGTGCTTTGCTTGCCTAGAAGATAAATAGTTCCTCTCTGTATGAAACAGAAAGCACAAAACTTTATGAGGACCGGAGATTCAGTGAAAATAATATGAAAACTAACATGAAATTTTCCCTTGAGATGTGTCTGTATTTGCAATCTCCTTTTGACCTCTGTAACATCAAGTCTTGATTAAATGTGAAGAAATATGTCAACCTTTAAGAGTGTTTCAATTCTTTCACTTTACTTTTTGTTACAAGATTACACAGAATTCCATATAAATTTATTCTCTGCTTTGTAGGAAATATATTAAATCACTTCACAAACTGTTTGAAAACTTGACTAGGATTAAGTACAGTTTGTCTTCAAAATGTTGTAGGCTGCATGAGGTGCCGGGGGCTCAAGAGGTCACTTGTAGGTTTGGGCTTTTTACCAAGTTTTTAGCATGCCTGCTAGGCTGCGGGCTCTTGTTCTGCTGCTTCTTCCAGCTTTTGCATAATCAGTTTTAGAAGTGTTGTATCATGTAGCCTCACTACAAAATCTACAACCGAAAATAATCGTTAAAAAGATCACATGCATTAGCCATGTAAAAATTATTGCTTTCAGGACAGTTTAGTTGTCTTTTTCAAAAGTGCTTGTTTAAATATTTCTGCAGAGTTGACCAGCGGTTGCAACATAAAATGTATCAGTACTCTTAGCATCGCTCCCCACAGATAAATTCTCCCAATCAGTTTAATTGTTAAATTATACAATTTAAAATAATCTTTAAAAAAAAAAAAAACTTCTCCACTTTCCTAATATAAATGCAGGCTGTTGAAGCTACAGCCCTTTGAACTGTATTTTTTTCCCTCCAAATATGCTTTTTCTTATTTTTTTTGAAAGTCTCTAAGAAGAAATGAGAAAAATCAGTTGATTTCACTTTTGCTTACAAGAAGTATCTGACCATTTTCATTGTCTAAACTTGCTCCACTAGCAGAGCACTTTAACTTTGCTCTGCAAATCTCTGAGTAACATTTATACACAAACAAATGTGTGGTAACTGCATATTTTACCTGTACACATTTTTATTAACCGATTTTCTTAGAAGAAAATGTAATTATAATGTTTTGCATAAATTACCAGACAATTCCCTGATACAAAGCTTATTAAAGTCAATGGAATTTTTTCTCTTCACTGATTTCAAGTTGAATTAGAAAAAGTCTCTGAGAAAGACTTTAACAACAATAACTTCTTTAAATTTTGTATAACAATATATGACACAATAGATTATTTTCAGGGACTATAACATGAGGCTCACACATAATTCTATTTATCTATATTTTTTATTTGCTATTTTTCCATGTTTTGCAGTCTTCAGTAGAAAAAAAGGCTACTAGCTTCTACAGTAGCTTTGCTTAATTAAGAATTTAGGACCATTCCTCTTTGGGGTTTTTTGGTTTTGTTTTTGTTTTTTTTACTTTTTACTTGAAATGTTTTCAGGTCAAAGTAGAGCTGACTCTCTAATTAAGCTCTTACATGCTGCTATGTTCTAGTAATGATAGAGTTAGAAGGCAACAAATTCACTAAATCCTCCAGTCCTGACAAATCAGGTTATTTTCCCATCTGCTCCTATTTGCTGGAATCACTTTTTAAATCTACCTCTCTGATGCCCACAGAGCAGGCAAGGATTTTCATTACCTCAGAATTAGATATTTAATTTGTAAAGAGATGATGAATTCTTAAAAGATTCTATTTCACATGGTTGTTTGGTTTTTTTTAGAAGAATATGGAATTTTCTTAGCAACCAGGATTCCTTTTTAGTTTAGATCTTTTCTTGAGCTTTGGATGATGCAAGCCATAGGCATAAACAGCCACACAAAGGAAACTGGGATTTTATTGTGCATTCCTGGTGCCCCTTGAAGAGCTTATTTTTGTGGACAATAGTTTTCCTTCGTGTCACCACCCTTTTGATTTCCCAGTGGTCACAGGGTTCCAGGGTCGTGAAAAGTGCATCCTTTTGTTCCTCCTAGCCTAAAATTCTGTATAAAAAGGCTGTTAAAGGACCCTAAAGTTGGTTAAGGCATGGAGGGTATTTTGTGTAGCAGAACTTAAGTTGCATGCTTTGTTAAACTACAGCTAAGACTGCAGTTCAAGAGAGAAGGTACCATTAAACACATGTCAGAATATCCAAACATTACTAAATGTTATGAATAAATTCATAAAGTCACAGAATGAATCCTGGAATATCTCTTAGCATTCAAACAATTAGTGATCACCAAACAACAAAAATCCAACATTATTTTAATATCTAGCTATAATTAGAATCATTTTCATTAATTTCTTAGTGTCTTTTTAAAAGGGCTTTACCATGTAATTTTGTTGAGAAACACTAACGAATTATGATCTGCTCTCTCAGTTAAATCACGGTTCTTAAGGACTCTTTACTCTTTCAAAAACACTGATGAAAACTGAATTTCTGATAGGAAACTGCAGAGCCCACCTTTGAAATTTTTCAGGAAAGAAATAAGCACATTTCTTAAATATGTGTGCTTCATTTGTAAAATAAAATGGCTTATACCAAATACCAAATGTTATTTGCAGTAGCGTATCTCTCTAACATGCCCACAGTGCGCTCCCATCGCTGCTTCAGTTTTTATATATGTTTCTAATACAAGATGGCTCTTTAAGAGGAGTTGCAGCCCAGCATCTAATCGTTGGCATTTGGGGCTTGACAGTGTCGTGCCCTGGGTAAAGGCAACACTGTACAAGAAGGAAGCCAGCGGTCGCTCTCCCCTCCTGCGTGCACATTTAAGCAGCCTAAAGCCGTTTTCAAGGTCCTAGCAAGAGGAAGAGCAGCTACTGGGTGGAGAGCAGTGCAAGAAGCTGGGCAGGTCCGGCAGCGGGGCTGTAGGGATGGGGAAGTGATCAAACACACGGGTTCAACCCCGGGGGGGACACGGGGTGGGAGGGGGGCGAGTCATCCAGTAATGCGGAGGTAGGACGCGTGATTTATTTATCGATGCTGAGCACCGGAGCCCGCGGTGCGGTGCCAAACTCCTCTGCGCTTTAGGAATTAAGGCCGACCACATCCTTTACAGATAGAAAATTAGTTTACTTCCCAACATAAAATGTTGCATGAAAAGTGTATTATCTCTGAGCAAGCGTTGTTCTGTTTAGTTTCCTAATGAAAAAAAAAAAAAAGTTATGTGTGCGAAATCTGAAATAGTCTGATTTGGAAAAGCTTCATGGCACTTGTCAGTGGATTGCCTCATGTTCTCATGTTCCCTTTTTAGCCAAATTCCCACAAGGCAGGCAGAGGCTTCTGTGATCCATTCTCTTTTTTCTTTTTAAAGAGTCCGTCAAGATAAAGACATTTTGCTTACAGAAAGAGCAGGATGCATTTCCCAACATAAACAGTGCAGTTTGTAAATTAATGGGTTTTGTACTGAAATGTATACCAAAGCCTTCTAAATCTTCCCTGAAAAACAAGATAAGAGAGTATTTTTAAAGATATTTTACGGATCCCCTATCCTCGCTCCCCTTTCAAAGAATTCAGCCCTGTATTCTCAAGGTGCAATGCTGATTTTTCTACAGGCAAAGGCGGGCACCTGGAAATAGAAAGAATGGATCCTGTGAAGTATTCCGTGTCCAGAAGATGTTTTCATTCTTTTTGTTCAGATTTCTTGTTACCTTGGAAATGGAAGGTATTTCTAATTTACCAGAATTAAATTAAACCAATTTATCTATCAGCTGCTGGAATGCTCAAATATTGGCTGCATCTAGTGCCAGAGTGGCGAGTCGCTACTAGGTTGGCAGACCAGAATCACTGGTGTTTAATGCTAGGTGTATTTTCTCGGGTTCAACGTATGGATCACACTCACTTATGCTACAAGAAGATAATTTTCTTTGCAGTTGGTGGCTACAACATTTAGTGAGCGAAGATTTAGCTTCTAATGAAGCATCAGTTAATGGCTGCTACCAAACTTCCTTGTCTTGTTTGACCACACGTTTTTCCTGACCTTGACTTGTGATTTCCATGTGCCCACCTCAGCCCAGAATCTCCAGCAGCCTGAGGGTAATTTAAAGTAGGATCACATAGAACAAACAGAAACTAATATCAGAACAAAAAAAAAATGGATTTTGGGGCTAAGAATGGTTAATTTCTGTTTCGTTCAGTGCTTCCACTTAAAACAAGGAAAGAAGCTGAAAGAATTGGGAGGGAAGGTTTATTCCAATAGACAGCTGTAGGTTTGGACCTTGCTCAACATAGACCAGTCACTCACTACTTGATGCAAATTGGAGGTGCTTCATTCTATCGAGGTGTTAATTATATCCTTGGCTAAGTAAATGTTGAGGCTGAAACACATATTAATATATGTATATAATATATATGTATATAATATATATGCACAGGATAAACCAGCACCATATACAAAAGGCACATATAAAATACATTTTAAACCATGTAATTAAATTTTAAATATTCTTTCTGTAATTTCCTATTTAAAGTTTCATATTACATCAATTAATGTCCTTTATTACATATCTCAGAAATGTATTTTATGTTCGTTAGTCCGACGAAAAGCGAAATGTACTTAAGCTAGTGTGAAGAGCTCTAATTGCTCTTCTGTGCCCTTTCAGCTGGGGGAGGGCACCAGCAGACTCCCCCTCCTCCATTAACCCTGTGAGAAGCTCACACCGGGCTGTTTCCTGGGAGGATGGAGCACAGGATGGAGTACAGCTACCTATCTCCACTGCTCACTTGGACACCTGTATCCAACAACCGGTACCACCCACGGAAACTGTAGTTGGCATGTAGCAAAGCAAGGGCGACATCTCCAAAACCCTCTGTTGCTCTCAAGAAATACAGACCTACCCACAGAAGGGTAAATCTTTATTAAAAGGTGGCAAAGAAAATTCTCCTTAATATACAGTGCTGAACCTGCCGTTGTACTGGGAAATCTGGGAACCTACACAACAGTCCAGCTCTTCACAAGTCGGATGTGAGAGGGTCGGATGACGGATGCTTTCCAAACCAAAACTGCTTCTCCAACCCACTTCCAGTTAAAAAAACGGGTGACTTCACAGAGAAAACTATAGCGGAATTTTAATGTAACTTGTGGTAGGACTCAAAAGGGATAAATCGAGTCCAGGAAAAAGAGGAAAACCTTGTAACTAATGAAATATTGATTAGCAGTGGGAATTGTCAAGTGAACATCTGGGTTTCAGAAAGGGGCTGAATCATGTTTTAGATGCAGAATATCTCCAGGGCCCCCCTAGCTCTAGAAGATGGGCTTGTCCTAGACCTGAAGATAGCATCCATCCATACGTGTAGCTCCCAGACATTCAAAGCATTTTTTTCCAAACATCTCCAGCAATCAGCTTAAGAACAGCAACAGTATCCAGTAAAAGAATGGCTTTATTTTCTATATCTCATCTTTCTATCCACCGTTCTGCTTTCTTAAATACTTTTTCAGATGTAATTAAGATACCCTAGTAAGTGCAGCTCTGATTCTTAAAGGTCATCATGGTAAGGTGATGTAAACATATAAATTAGAGTAAAAGGTGTTTGAGAGGGTTTTGAATTGCTTTTTTGTTTTTTGGGGGTTTTTTTGCTACATTATCCAGAACATGTCGGGATTTTTCCTGCTGGTGTCTAATATCCATGGTGAAATTCACCATAATTTGTGTTCCTTAGTATTCAAGTATATTTGGTTTCAAATGAAATTTCAATAGAAGTAGTTATGTTATCATGTTTAGAAAAGCTTCCTAACTATGTCTCAAAAGACTGTGACTTGATAATTCATAACCTCTTCCATTTTATCTGGGATGAACTCGAGCCATGTGCTGCCTAAAGCTGCAGAGGAAATTGGTTCTGATTCAAGTAATTTTTATTAGTTATACTGAAAGCTTTAATTTTCCCTTCTTTTCTTGGCAGTAACTCTCAATGTGTCATTTTTCAAGCCACAGACCTGAGAAGATCCTTGCTGAATGGTCGGAGGAGAAGCTAACAAGTCCCTCAGCAGAATTAGTGAGTGGGTCTAATGCCTCTCTAGGAAATTTTCTCAGGAAATTTAGCAGCAGACAATCTTCTGCTCTGTATAGGCATTCAGGCCAGGTACATCATTTGTAATGTCTGAGCACCTTCCAGTAGTACATTAAAGAAAATTACTAGCGTATCTCATATGTGGTTCATGGTGCAGGGAGAAACTGTGCATTAGGGAAGAGTTAATAAAAGGAAAATGAAAACAATTGGAAATTTTCTCCGTGTCTTCAGGCAGTGCTACCTGTTCCTCCTCCTCCTGCGATAGGATTTTGTTCTTCTGTGCGTTTGTTGGGGTTTTTTTGCAAGTGTAAATGCATAAGGCATGTCACGAAATCCAGAAACTGAAATTATGAACATCTTTTTTCTATCACTTTAAAAGTAAAGTGCCAATTTCTTGTAAACGTCTACCTGGCAGTTTCCTTCTCCTTGGAAAGCAGTTCTGCTCCGGTGGCAGCTAAGAAGGCGAAGAACAGAAGGTGGGAAGGTTGATTACAGAGGTTGCTCTCTGTACTCTGAAAGTAGTTTGTTTAATGCACACATTTCTCTCCAGAAGAACAAGCTGCCGATCTGCTCTGCGTTTTCAGACCGTACGCCCGTCAGTCTGGGCACTGACTGATTCTTTCAGACTGGAGGAATGACAACCGAGCTCCTCCTGTGGGACCCGGAGGCTTGACTCCCGCGGTTGCTTTTGCTTGCTGACCTCATCGCCATCTTTTACCCGGTCACTTGGAAACAGAGCTGCTACCCTCCTTAAATTGTAGCGGTAGATATTTGTTTTTACTGTGCGTTTAGAAACCTCGTGCCGTTTACAAATACTCTCTTCCAGATCCAGCAAGGGCCTTTGAAGATACTGCTGCCTCCGGCTTGTGATCTCCGTCCTCTGCCAAAGATTGCTGACCCTGTAGATCTAAGGACGGAGTAACTCGTATTGCACACCCTGTAGTCCTCATTAAGAAAAACCATTTAAGTAATGTACATAGATGTGTTCGGTTGCCTGGTTCAGGTGAAAGCTGGGGAGATAAAGGAGCTTATTTTAAATTGTTCTGCCAGCAGGGATGGTGACAGTGTCTGGTGGGAGAGGCACGCTGGGGAGTAACGTCAGCCAGCGTGTACACTTCTATCAGTATACTGGATTTATTTTTATTTTAGTGGTTTTCGTCTCAAATGGATTCTGGTTGACCCATGTTTCCAAAGGAGAGCACTTCTGGGGAAGAAAGCTGAAATTCCCAGAAAAGCAACACTAAAATGTCACTTTCTTTCTCTCCTCTTGGTTGTTAGAGCTTGAAAACAGGGTTACCACTTACAAAAAAAAGATGATTAAACACAATGTAATAAGATGTAAAAATTCACAGTTTGCCACCAAGTTCTGTCTGTGGTTTGATTGCTTCTTCTAAACATTTCTGTTCCTGTTTGTACAAAGTTTTGCTCGGTTCGGTGCTGTCAAACTGGAGTGTCTCCGACGACAGCAACGTTCCCTCCACTCCCTGTAGCTAACACGGGCTCAGCAGAAGCCTTCTTGCTGTTACACAGGCCAGCATTCAGTCCTCCGGGCGAGCTGGGACATGGGACATGGCTGTCACTGCCCACCCAGGACATCTTTCCGCAAAGAGCTTCTGCGTCGTGTGCTGTGGGATGCTCCTCATCTGCTCCTGGGGAACTGTGGCTTTGTTTCCATTTTATGGGTATCACCTTCAAACTATCAGTTTTTAGTCTGTCACTGGAAATGGTTATTGTTGGAATTTTTGTTCTGCTGCTAGAAAAGCTGGCTAACCCAAGAAAGCGTGCCGTTTGCAATGATCTTCTGTTGCTCAAAGCACTGCCCTCTTTTTTTCCTTTTTTTTTTTTTTTTTTTTTTTTTTTTTTTTGCCTCTCGNTTTTTTTTTTTTTGGCTTTTTCTGCCACTGCATGCTCCTAAAATACAACAGTCACTTCAAAAAACAATCTCTTTTTTCCGTGTCTGGAGATATTTGACAAGGACTTTTAGGAAAGGAGGAAATACAGAGGAGAAAGCACTGAGGTGAAGAAAGTAAGGGTAGGGTGGGATGAAGAAATGAAAATTAAGAAAAAGACAAATAAACCTGAGTGCTCCTCTCTTCTTTTATTAGGTTCTCTCTTGGAGGGTGCCTAGGGCAAATTTACCTAGGTCACAAAGAGTTATCGCAGAGGTCTGGACCCTCTCCGTTCCTTTCTGCAATATGCTTGGCACTGGACTGGAAGAGGAGACTTCACAAATACAGGGCTTGACTGTGGATGCATCGTCTTCTTGCAAGGTGATGATGGGCTTGTCTATCACAACAGCGCACACATAAATACCACCAGGTAGCAGTGGCAGATCTGGTGGCTTCTAGTTTTTTTGGCAGGACTGGTGGTGTTCTTTCCAGCCTTGCTCGGCACCGCTCTGTGCTCGCTCCTACCCAGCTTTTAACCTGTCTGAGTAGATCTCTTTCTTGAAGCAAATATCCAGCTGGCTTTGCAGGGCTCCCCTACCCAAGCTGCAGGAAACAACGGCTTCCTCTGAGATCAGGCTGCAGCAGGAAACCTGATGAATTTCTCCTTCCCTCCTCCCCTGTGCCCCTTAGCTACCACTTCATCTCAGAGGTATAACACATATCATGTAAGAAAGCCCATTTTTAGGGCAAGCTGGAGAGGACAGGCTGCCAGTCCTTAAGATTAAGATTAACAGGCTTAAGATTGTGACCAAAATGGTTGCAATTGCAGAACTGGGGGCATCAGCATGTTGCTGGAGAACTGCCGCTTTGAGTGCGGGCAGTTCCAAAGGTAGTTATAACTCAGGACGGTTGCTTTTAACTCGTGCAATTTACCTCTGCGGTAGAAGAGGACTAAGCTGCACCTGTACCCTTCTAGGAATGGTGTTTCGATAACTCTTTCTGTCACTATCTAATTTCGAATTGATTTATCAGGCAAGTATATTGGCGCAAAACATTTTTGTAGATCGTGCTGTATACCGTCTCACATGTGCACGCACAAGAGGGATTTATGTGACAGGTATCCAAAATTTTGAGCTCCGCAGTTCCCATCCTGTTGAGGTCACTGTGGCATACCAGCTTGGCGGAGTTAGGTGGGTGCTCGGGGCAGTTCCCCTTATGCCCCGGCAGTACAACGGGTGCTCTCCTTCAGCCTCTCTTGCGGCTGCTTGTTCCTTCTCCTAGCGCTCCCACAGGTACGGGGGGAGTTGGTTCATCGTCCTGACCTGTTAAAAAACAACACACCTCCAAAATGTAATTTCTCAGTGGATCAGTGAGCTGAACTGGCAGACTTTAGGATAAAGCAACGGCTGGAGTCTGAACGAGGGAGGACGCAGAAAAGTTCACCTGAGGATGGTGGGAGGAAATCAGAAGTGCTCCTTTTGCTTACCTGGTACTGCATCCTCAGGGTGTTTGAAAATTCAGCCCTTCGGTATTTAATGAAATGCAAATTTGTTGTTTGGTTTTAGTTTGTGTATTTGCTGCTCTGGAAGTCAGCGTACTTTTATTGTGAAACAAGTATGTCACGGCTAATTTTGTTCATTGGCAACGTGGTCAGAAATCCTACATTTCCAAAGTTTGGAGCTGAGTTTTGGCATACATAGCTGAAATGATTCAGAGCTTAGCACTATAGTGGATAAATAATAGTATTTACATTTTCTTTTTCTTCCTTCCTTCCTTCCTTCCTTCCTTCCTTCCTCTTGTCTTTTTTTTCTCTTTCTTCCTGTCCTGCTTCCCTTCTTCCTTTGCCCTTTTTTCTTTATGAAACTGCATTTTTGTTTCCAACCTGTTACATGAGTGTACCACTCTTACGAATTGCTTCCTAAGAGCCCTGAATGGCTCCTCGCTACAGAACAGGCTGCAGATTTCTGTTACCTGCACTCTTAGTGCACAGTCAGTCTTGTTCTAGGACAACTTTAGGTGAAGTTGCCATTCTTACGATTAACAAGATCCTTGCCTGTATGACTTCAGATTCCTTTTCGAGATTAATTTAGTCCCTGACCTCTAAGATGGAGGCACCTGCCTGTTAGAATCCGGGCTGAAACAACTGCACTACTGCCTAATAACTGCTGGATCAGGAAGACCAAAAATCCCACAGAGGAGGAAGACAGATTCCATGATTATAAATCCTCAGACAACCAGGACAGAAATTCAGGACCTCAAACTGCCTTCGGTTTACACTGATCCTCCTCGAATGTCAGTGAGAAGTTTATATGGAAACTGAAGTAGAAGACATCCTTTTTGCAGCATTTGTATTTACATTTATTTGTACGTATACCATATATGTGAGTACCTTGGCATATAATAAAGCATCTCTGAACTCATTACTGTCCAATTGTTTGGTTTTGGTTAAGTGAAATATTACTGCTGTTATTACCTTTCCTCATCCACAAATATAAAGCCTGTGTCAAAAATCTTGTTCACATCTAGTTTATACTACTTACAATCCTTACGAAATTTTAAATTGTACTTAGATTATTCAATTCGGAGAACAGACAAACATTTACCATAATCCTTTATCAATATATTTCACCTCATGCAGTTGTTCTTATGGGATTTTAATGTAAATCCAGATAAAATTCATTACTTTCATATTTTTCACAGCAAGTAAACTGGGTTTCATCTTCTCAGTTCAGTAATTTCGGTGCAATGAAACATACCTGAACAAATAACCCTGAATAAATAGCAGAATGAGGTACTCTGAATTACTCCTGGAGGTTTTGATTCATGCCCTGATTTAGTTTTTAGTGATAGGGATTTGAGGATACCCTTGAAGTTCCTA
>VZTL01024685.1:0-12534 GCA_013400535.1 Scopus umbretta | reverse complement strand
ATAAAAAAAAAAAAAAAAAAAAAAAAAAAAAAGTGCTGTTATACAGGTTGTGAAATGTTAGGCTTTAATAGTGGGAGAGCTGTCTGAGCAGATGTAAATAAAACTGTGTGTATAAAATACAGCTAAGCTAAATCAATAGCCCAAGCAATAGACTTGTGTAGGCCCAGACTAACTGCATTTGAGTTTCTTTTAAATTTGAGCAACTGGGATGAGAAACTCGCTTTCTGTATGTGTGGCATAGGTATACATTCAGTATTGTGGATGGAAGAAAATACTGATACTTCANAGAGAAAAAAATCTGGTCGTGTTTGGGAAAATTTCTGTAATAATGACTTGACCACAACTCTTCTGCAAATTGTTCCCAGAGTTAATTTTCCTCACTCCAGAAAAAGCACGGATTTTTTTTTTTTTTTTGCCTTTTTTTTGCCTTTCATATTATCCCCTTTATTATATTACCACATTTTGTACTGTATTGTATTATGAACAAAAAATGGCCTACAAAATAACATTTAAGACACCAGAAAGGCAGAGTAGGATAAACTGACCTATTTAAAAAGCAACCATTTTGCTTCACAGAACAGCTACAACTGATACTGCGGCATCACTCTCATGTTGAAAAATGCTCTACTCTCCCAGGTACTGTACACAATGAAAATACAGCACTGCTTCTGTCCCAAAGATCTTATGAGAAAGCTTAAACAACAGATTAGAAACACATATTTTAAATTAAAGCATTTCAGAAATCAAATGGCAAAAAAATCATGCTATTTTCTATAGCAAAAAATCCAATTTGCTTTCTAATTCAACAGTTAAGCTTCCAAAGCCAACAGCATTATGTGACTGTACAATTGCATGAGATTAGAATTTCAAGAACTTCAGACTTCCAAAGTTCTTGAACGTTGCTTGGTTCATACCAAGCCAAGTAACTTAACACAATACCATGAAAAAGTAAACCCCATGTCTTCTGTAAATACCGGATATGCTTTTCCATCAAACATGTTGAAGTCTGTTTTAATATACTTGAGCCAGATTAATACACAAATGAATCCAGCTTTTCATTAGCAGGCATGAAATGCAAAAGACACCAGGTTTGCAGAATTACTCTATGGAAAATGAAATAAATCAGAAATTAACTTTAAGAAAAAGCATCATTTTGACAAAACTGCATTACAATTAGCATTAACTGTATTGATTGGTCTATAACACTGAACCATTTACCAATGCAATCTAAAAACATCTGCTGTTCTCTAACTGCTTATTTAGGTGGAAGTTTATGAGTTTTCTATGCTAAGTGTCTCTCTTTAAGTCACTTTTTCTTGCAAGCTATTGAATGAAGGAAGACTACCTTTATCTTATAATTGGTGCCATGACTAGAAAACATCAACAAGATGGCAATAATGAGGCTTTAAAGGAAAGTATGTCACAATAAAAGGAGAAGGAAGTACTATTAAAACTGCTAATTGTAACCAAATAATAAAACTGCTCTAAGAAATTTAAAAAATGCCTCAGAAGTTGTTAAGTGGCTTATATTGGCTGTTATGTTCAGGCCTGACTGGAAAATTTCATACCATATACACTTCTCTGTATCATTGAGCTTCATGAGGTGGAGCTCTGTAGTTACAAGTAGATCCATTTTCTCTATTTGATGGTCTCGGCTTGAAAAAAAGATCAGAGGTAAAAAAAAATATCATTATCTAAACAGCAGATAGCCTTTTTTTCTTCTGAAGAGAACAAACTGCAGATAATAGGTGTGAGGAAATGATGGAGACTGCATTTTGCACAGCTGTATCTGTCAAGACATATTTTCAAAGTAATCACTTGATTTCAGTTCTTGTAAAAGCATAAATTGAGCAATCACCCCCAAAGAAATCAGAAACTCCATCATAAAAATCAAATGGAATACAACATCCTTACATTCCTCTAATTGCTGTCTTGCCCCTTGCTCTGGAGTAAGCCTTTTCTATTTCTTATCATTAAAGAGGAAATTCACTACAACTGAGTGGACAGACCATGGGCAAGAAAAGAGGGCTATCTAAATGAACACAAAAGTTTGCACAAGGTCAAAATGGGAAAGAAATGGACAGGATAATTCTTTATTCAGTGTGGAAACAAATTAATTGCATTTTAAAGCATTTGTTTAACAATCAGTTTCAAAAGCAACAGTGGTTAGTGTCCAGCTCTGTCCAAGCTAATGGACAGTGACTGCCTGAAGGATCCTTGGGTAAAAATAACGAAGAAACACATTTATATTCAAAAATACCATAAAGTAGTATTGATGAAGACAGATCTGAATGTCACCTTTTTTTTCAATATTTTTACATACTTTATCCAGTAAAACCAGCTACTTCTTAAAGGACTGTGAACATCTAAATGTGAGCAATAAGAGATGAATAACAAATAAGAAAATGAATCTACTTCTGAGTAAATATGCTCACAAGTGAAAATTGTCAAACTGGTCCCAGTGTAATTTTAGACAACTAAAACAAATATGTTAAATTGGAAAGGCGATTTTGAAACATGGATGTCAAATCTAGTTCACATCTGAGTATAACTGAGCAAGTTTACCAGACAGTAAGTACAGTTTGAATAACAGGATGATACTGTGGACACTAGGATAGCTGTATTAATATTTGTGTTTCAAAATCATTTGGACTGATGACATTTTGTAAATTGAGTTTCTTCACAACTTGTGCTTCTGATGACAGTACTTTAAAAAAACAGACGTGACTACATTTCCTTTTTATTCTATAATTTTATTTTTAAACTTATTTTTTATTGCTGTATCTTTGGAATTTCCTTAATCCTGATTCACCATCCAATAATGTAATCTGTATCTTTTAAATACATATGTAATCTGACGAGAGTAATGCTTGTATCTTTCCAATGTATCCAAATAGAAGCAGAAACCCAATCTTTCTCTTCCTGTAAGTGAGAAGAAGAAAAAACTTGCATCTGTGTTTTAATGGGTATGGTTGTGTCCACAGCTCTTCCGGTGCATTTTGCACTTAGACTTGAGTGGTAAAGCAATGACGACTTCATCAAAACTTGCACTGAATTTTATACTTTAGAGTATGAACTCCTGCCAAACAAATATCCCATTCTCATACCAGAAATGCATGAACAATATCTACTGGACAGTTATCTCAGGGCTCAGAGAATACATGTGTTATCTAAGGGGACTTTACAGAAAGCTGCACACACCAGTCCACTAAACTGGAACCAGATTGTGTACTCAGACTGTGTATCACTGGAAAGCAAGAATGCAACAAGAACAGTTTTACTCCCATGTTTATGGTCAATTGGTCCGCTAGGCAAATGAGTGTTTGCATGAGCCATTGCAGTTGCAGCTTTAATGAGGTCTGTAGAAGCTGGGAACTGTCTCGTGATGTGCCTATGGTCTAACAGGGAGATGTCTGTCAGGGGAGGACTCCATTTTTTATTTAGTCACTACAAGAAATGAACCTTGGTGGACATCAGGGACTAAGCAATTTGGAAATGCTCCACGCTTGCAAAGCCTCTTAATCTGAGATTGGGCACTGAAAAAGAACGTACAGCACTGAAAGATGCCACTGGGACATGCTGCTGATCTTTTTCTCAGTGTAATGAGAAGTCAAAATGGGCATCCATTTAATTCTAAAGCCCACACAGCACAGGTACCCTCTTTTATGATCATTATGCTGAATGTGAAAACCTTTTTTTTTTTTTTTCTAGGCCTCTGTGGTTTGGAGCCTGAAGAAGAATATGCAGAGGATCACAATAGGCATCATCTCAGAGAAAGAGACAGAATTATTTATATTTTTGTTTGCATAATCTCAGAAACAGGGCAGCTTGGAAGCATGAAAATAAACAAGAGAGGGAGAAAGGGGCGGCAAATACTCAGAGAAAGAAAAGAGGGCAAAAAGAACAGATCAGTGCAACTGAACATGTACAGAGAAGAGGTATCAGTGTCCTCTGAATGTACACACAAAGAGGGTTGCTGGTAATAAGAGAAGAGTCTGTAACGAGGGACCAGTCAGGAGGCCAGAACTGAATTTGTTCAACAATGGTTCAGGAGGCAAGACTGGAGGGGAGGGCTGGAAGATAAAACTTCTAACACAATTTTGCAAAAGTCTGAATTCAATCTCTACTGTGTTTACATGTGGAAGCAATTTTACTTCCATTATTGTTAGTTCCAGAGGATCGAATCTTACTTAACCCAATCTTTATCTAAGCAAAACCATTAAAGACTTCAAAGACCAATTAGCCTCAGTAAAAACTGAGTGAAGGAATAAGGATGGGGTCTTATGTTTGTTTACATCCTATGACTAGTTACTAGTTACTAGTGTCTAACTGACAGAAGGAAAGTGATAGAACAGAACGGCCATGCATTAGCAGAGATGTGTGGGGATGTTCTCATGACATCTATTTGCCCCATGTCTGGCACAGAGAAGTATCAGTAGCTTTTCACATTCATGAGCACTGAATTAACCCCTAAGTTAGAGGGGCAAGGAAAAGACCAATAGAGCGGTTCTGGGATAATTAAGCAATAAAAAATTTACTACAAAGGAAAGATGGTTTCGCTGAGCAATGCACCCGCAAAACTGACTAGTGGTGATAGGACAGAGCACCGTCTGGTATTTCTGGTCAACCAGACTAAGGATGAGAATGTTTTCTCTCCAGATGAATACTGAACCTGCTGAGACCACAATTAATAATTTTTTCACTAAGCCCAGGTAGATTCCTACAATGGATTCCCTTTTATCCTTGAAAAATAGATGGACAGACAACATTTACAAAGATAGCAAAGAAATAATTGCATGTCCTCCTGTTTCTTCTTCCAGCTGAAAGATTCTTCAGAGTTCAGTAAGAACACTTTTTCCATATACTATTGTATCTCTTTGCACTTACCCCCACAGGTCAGACATCAAGCATCCATTACCCATTTTTAAAGCAGAATTTCCAGAGTTAAGAAATAAATTTAAATACTAAGATACCTGGATAAAAAGTCATATCATTTTACTAATGCCCATCTTCTCAAAAATAATGTTATCAGTAGAAAAGCAGGAAAACTAATGTCACAGCCAACTGAGAACCTTAGGAGTACTATTATACATTTTCTGTTTCTGTTTTAGAAACCTTTCCTAAAAAAAAAAAAAAAAGAAAAAAGATTATATGTTTTTTCCATGATTCATTTCTATCCTCTCCTCACTCTTTGGTTCTCACTCATTCACCTGATACCACACTGAAGCTAAAGTAGACTAACATTTGCAATAGTTTATTTTAACAAAGGCTAGAGATGTTATTTGTTTGCTGACAGAATGACTTGGAAACCTGTAGGAAGACATTTGCCAGGATGGTCTGTGGCATTCCTGGTAGGGCACCTTCCCATTACAGAATGTTTTTTTCCAAAGCACTTGAATGAGTGATAAATTTCTTAGGTGCTCATGTCCCACTGACTTGGAATTGTATCCCTACCAAAATTACATTATGAGACTGAAACAATGCAGCCTTTTGATCTGTGGAGGTACAACAGAGCAGAAGGCAATGTTAATAGGAAATCCAAGGTGAGCTATACATCTATCAGTTGAGTATCTGGGTTTCTTTCTTATCCTTCAAATCCTTTGAAGGATTTCACTCTTCAAAGTAGATGTCAATGCTTTACCTGTTAGATTGATAGCAGAAAAAAATGTAACTGAGGAGAAGCCTGAGGTTCTACTAACAACTGGGAAGATGGAGAGAAAAAAAAATCTTCAAGTGTCTTTACACAGAGAATCCTTATAATGTAGTATCAGGTTATAAAGTGGGGAAAGCAGGTAGAAACCCTAAAAGTTAAAATCTTTGATGACACTGTGGTCAGTTGACGCTGGCTGGACACCAGGTGCCCACCAAAGCTGCTCTATCACTTCCCCTCCTCATCTGGACAGAAGAGAGAAAATATAATGAAAGGCTCATGGGTCGAGATAAGGACAGGGAAAGATCACTCACCAGTTACCATCATGGGCAAAACAGATTTGACTTGGGGAAATTAGTTTAATTTATTATCAATCAAATCAGAATAGGGTAATGAGAAAATAAGAACTAAATCTTAAAACACCTTCCCCCCATGCCTCCCTTCTTCCCAGGATCAACTTCACTCCCAGTTTCTCTACCTCTTTGCCCTGAGTGGCACAGGGGGACGTGGAATGGACGTTGTGGTCAGTTCACCACACGTCATCTCTGCCGCTCCTTCCTCCTCAGCAGGAGGACTCCTCACACTCTTCTCCTGCTCCAGTGTGGTGTCCCTNCTCCTGCTCCAGTGTGGGGTCCCTCCCATGGGAGACAGTCCTTCATGAACTTCTCCAGTGTGACTCCTTCCCATGGACTACAGTTCTTCATGAACTCTCTCCACGTGTCCACAGGTCCTTCAGGAGCCTGCTCCAGCATGGGCTTCCCATTGGGTCACAGCCTCCTTTGGGCACATCCGCCTGCTCTGGTGTGGGGTCCTCCATGGGCTGCAGGTGGCTATCTGCTCCCCCGTTAACCTCTATGGGCTGCTGTGGCACATCCTGCCTCACCATGGTCTTCACCACAGGCTACAGGGGAATCTCTGCTCTGGTGCCTGCAGCACCTCATGCTCCTCCTTCTTCACTGACCTTGCTGTCTGCAGGGTTGTTTCTCTCACATATTCTCACTCCTCTCTCTAACTGCAGTTGTGCAGCGTTTTTTTTGCCCTTTCTTAAATATGTTAAACCAGAGGCACTACCACCATTGCTGATGGTCTCAGCCTTGGTCCATCTTGGAGCTGGTTGGCATTGGCTCTGTCAGACATAGGGGAAGCTTCTAGCATCTTCTCACAGAAGCCACCCCTGTAGCCCTCCCGCTGCCAAACCCTTGCCACACAGACCCAAGTAGTATCAGGTTATAAAGTGGACAAAGCAAGTAGAAATCCCAAAAGCTAAATAGTATTATGACACTTTTAATGAGTATTTAAAAAACAAACAAAAAATCATATTTGAAATAAAGCATCTGAACATTAAAAAAAATCATTCACTGTGACATCTTCAGAAGGAAAACCACCTAAAAACATATTAACACCATATGAAATGTGAATTGAATGTAACCTGCTGGGCCACTGATTCATGTGGTGTTGCTGGCAATTACATCATACAGCTCCCTCTGTGAAATGATTGTATCATCTCTGTTGGAGGCTTATGAAATATGACATCATCCTCAGAAAATATATCATGTATAGCCCTGATTATCAGACTATTACAATGTCATTATATGGAAAAGAGAATCTTCAAAAAACCACCTGCTTCACTTCATCTATTTATCTCCCCCCAAAATAAACTAGGACCAGAAACAAACATATGCTTCAAGTGGCTGAAAGAAAGCAAAACTGGATCATACTTAGCCTCTATGCAAATTCTTCTAAATCACCCTAAAATACTTGTCAAGCTTGTATTTTTTTTTTCCCCAAGCTATTTCAGTAAGTTTAACCAAACTTGCCACATCTCCCTGCAAAACTTACCTCATTTATATCCCTTGAATCATCTCAGCTACAATATTATTTCTACATGCAAGCCAGGCATTTGTGCTGCTCCTGGATAAAAGACAGCAGACAGCTGGTATGTCCTTCCTACTACATGTCTAATTTGTTTTGAAGTTCTATTTGATGAAGTAAAAAGCCCAGTTACAATACTTTGAGTTAAATGACTCTGTGTTCAACTCTGTTCATGTTAGCAAGGAGTTCTATGATTGTTACTGAGGCTTGATTAAGATTGTGCTTAACTCTGAATTGGTATGCACAGTATCTGGAGAAAATTATATTTGTTGTGATACAGCCATTACATAATTATTTAGATTTCTTACTTGCTTGAGTGGACAAAAAACACAGCACGGAACACAACTAGCATTCAAAAAGGAATATTCAAGGGACAAATTCTCCACTGGTATAAAAGCCATTGAAACATCTAGTCCAAAAGAAGCTTAGCTTAGAACATCTGAAGCGATGATATCCAGGATTTTGACCTATTAACAATCAATTGGATTAATAAATAATAAAAGTCCTTAATAAAGTCCTTCTGACCCAAGTAGTTAATTTTTTTTGGTTCTGTAAGTACCAGGTTGCCAAACTTGGTAGAGTGAGGGACTGAATAAATGAGTTGGAGAAAGGAAAGTGAAAGACAGAGAAGATAAAAGAATCAACAGGAAAAGGTCAATAAATACATTAAAACATATTATTTAAACACAGAGAAGAGGGGAAATAAGGACAAAAGAATTAAACAAGATTTTTAAAAAAGCAGATGAGAGATGAAAGAATACACAGTAGGGCAGGGGTTGGAAAACTTTTAGATTTGCCAATTCATCCTCACAAAGCAGAGCTCGAAGAAAGGGTTGGTAAGCAACTGATTAAATTCACTGAATAGCTAGGTTGCAAATTCCATATACTGTGCAGGCTTATAAGATCACAGAGTTAACTAGTCAGGGGACACAAACAGAATTAAGTATGAGAAGCTGGAGGGCTAACACTCACAAAGTTGATGTTAAGCAATGGAAATCCTTTTCAAACATTAACAGTTCACTCTTAGCATATGTCACATTTCTAATGTATGTGTCTCAAGACTCCAAGACAGCAAGAGTGACATGCAGCAACCAACATATGCCTGGCACTTTTCAAGTACTGACATACTGAGTGAAACAGCAAGTACAAGGTGAAGAACAGCATGAGTGTATTAGCATCTTCCATTCTCCTGGAAGCTGAGAGTGAGAGACATTCTGTAGTTGCCAAAGGCAATATCAGCTTTACACAGAGACTCTAAGGCACACAGGGTGTGCACTATGTGTGTTACTGGAGAAACACACTGTATATGCAAAGCTGGATGTGTAGCCAGGTACCAAAATGCTTAATCAGCCCTCCACCGGTGCATATTTCATTTGTCCAAATGTGAAATTTTATTGATGCTGGCCAAGTCATGAAGCCTATTTCTATAAACAGTCATTGTGCCAACGTATAGGGAAATGAACAATGTAAACCCCAGCCACAGAAATGGCGCTAGAGGAGATCCTGAGAGCTACAGCCTGGACTGGTGATTCTGGCTTCCATTGCTGTTAAGACAGTAGTGTTTATAGCAGAGAACAAGATCAGTGAGAGCCCAGATGAACATGGACTGCTGTGAAGAGTCAGCACAGCTCCTGTAAAGTGGAATCTTGCAACACTAATTTGCTGCTACTTGAACAGACTGTCAGGATGTACCTGGACAAAAGGAATCTGTCTACATAATATGTTTGGTTTTTTAAACAGTCTTTGGTAAGATTCTACCTCAAAGATTATGAAAGAAACTAAGTTGCCACTGGAAGTGGTGGAAAGGCGCTTTTATGGACTGAAAGCTGATTAAAGAATAGGTGCTATACAGAGGGGTTAATGGTCACTTTTCTAAATGAAGAAAACTCACCATTGGAGTCTCCCAGAGATCAGCATGGAAACTATTTTTACCAATATCTTCAGCAGTGTCCTGGAGAAGGGAATAAACAGTAACATTTCCTAGTCTGCAGAAAGCAAGGCCACCTAAGGCAAAATGTTGGCAGGTGAGCTTCAGTGTGGACAGACATGAAGTAATGCATCTAGAAAACAAGAACCTAAACCCTGTATACAAGGTGCTGATTTCAGAACTGATATCAAAACTCATGAAAGAGATTTTAAAGTAACAGAGTTGACAGTTCTCTGAATCATTGGCTCAGTATGCAGTGGCAGCCAAAAAAGCCTGCAAAATCTTGGTCATCACAAGGATGGGTGCTGTGGACAAGACAGAAAGGATGTCACTTTGCTGCTATATGAAAGCTCTGCTGTGCACACACTGAGTCTTGTGGGTCATTTTGTTCTCTACATCTCAAAGAAGGGTGTAGCGGAGTTGGAGACAGTACAGAAAAGGACAGTTAAAATGGTCTAAGGTGAGGAGCAGCTGCTTTGTAAGGGGTAGAGGCTTCAGGTTGGAGAGGATAAACAGGAGACCAAGGTTTGCAAAATAGTGAAGGCAACAGGTAAGCTGAATGCAAAACTGTTATTTACCAAATCTCACATGCTAAACCTGGATTGAACTGTAGGAGTTAAGTTTAAACTGAATAAAATAAGGTGTTTTTTTATGCAGCAGATAATGTTCTGACCACAGAGGCTGTGGAATCAGACAGTATCAGCAGGATTTCAAAGAGGTTAGATGCATTCATAGACAGCACACCTGTTAAGGGGACTATAAAAGGCTTAGACAGGGATGCACTCTTTAACGACTCTAATACAACGGTTGTAAATGTCAGGGAAATATAAGGGGAAGGATGATAGAAAGAAGCCAGGCCCGTGTGCTCTCCCTAGAAAGCATTCTCTTTTGCCACTATCAGAAACAGAATACAGGTTCTTCTATGCATTCTTTTGGCACCTATAAGTTAGATACAACTAAGAGGTACCCTGCCTTGGGAGACAGGTACCCATCTCTTGCCAAAGTCCCAAAGCCCCAGGAAGAGATGGTTAGCTTTCATATACGCTCATAGATGCCCAAGCTGAGAAACATGTAACAGATACTGACAGGTCTGAGATAATTTAAAACAAATAGAGCTAATGTTGCTGATGTTGATCACAGAAACGAGTTAAAGCATAGCGTGGCTTTTATACTGACACTGGCCCATACTTGTCTGACTTAGACTACAAGTGAAACTACATTGCAGCTGTTTACAAACCTTCATATAAGGTCCGTCTTGGAGAGAACTAGTAGGAGCAGTCCAATGCACAGAAAAGGAAAAAGCTGATAATTACAATGGCGATCACAATGGTGATCAAGGTCCAGTGCTCAAGCTTGCTCCTGGGACCACTTTTGTATAGCAACAGACACGTATCCACTGGTGTTGGATTGTTTCATCAGACCCACTGTTGAAGACCAAGAATGACTTTGCCCTAGTCACTATACTCTTTAACTACAAAATTATGAGAGTGGCTCATACTGATGTACCAGAGACTGCTTTACCACCAGCTGAGCTGGGTCTTGCTAGCAGTGTCATGAGGGCAGATGGGAGCTCAGCATGGTTGTGTATCCTAGTTACATACCTCTGATCTGCACAGGTTTATTCTGCAAACTCTAAGCTCTGTGTTGCTTTTTTACTACATTTTGTTGTAGCAGAGCTGGCAGCCTGCAGGTGTTGCACTGCATTTTTGGCTGCAGCATAGGCACAGCATAAAAAGTGAAGCAGAAAAGGAGGTAAAAAACACTGAGATCACTCACTATGTCTGTAATTTATCATTTAACAAGTCCCCTTTTCCCTTCATACACTTTAAAACGTAGATAGGACGGGGAAATATCACTTTGTCATTTCATCCAGAAGAGAAACTTTTCTCTGACGTTCCTTGGTGGTGCTTTTCCTGGCACAAATTTGTGTCACATTTGCTGGCAACTGATTTGCCAACAACTAAGAGCAGTCACATTTAGAAGCAATAGACTCACTCCATCTCAAGACTAATAGACATTGATTCCCAGCTTCATTAAAAATCATTCTTATCTTGTAGAACTGTAGCAGTGAGCACTAACTGGCTTAAGTTCATGTCAGTGCCTAACTATTCAAAAGGACCCCATTGCATTCCATTTCTATATATTTTAAGTTCCCTCCCTTGACACGGCAACTACATCAATTTACAAACTGCAGAGTTCTATGATGTTCAAAGAAAATCTTCTATTTAATATCAAAACAAAGAAAAATTAACAAGCTGCTGTATATGGAAGACAAAACATTGTTTTCTGGCAAGGAAAATCTCACTATGTGTGGGGAAATCAAAAGCGTGTACAAGACATCCCCAAGTTAATCAAGTTGCACAGAATAAGCCCATAGATAGGGGGCTCTGCAGGACAGGAGATAGAAGAGTTTCATTTTCTAGTAAAGACTTTAATAAATCCAACACGATCTTTTTGTGCTCATGTCACAAGTACAGTAGACCTTGTCCCCCTGTTCAGATGACAAATGGTGATAGTTATTCTCCTTAATGCATTTATGGACATTTTTTCTTTAAAATACAGAATAATTTACCTGTAGGTAGTGTAAATAAGACTACAGTTTAACTGATTAACAGAACAACTGTTCCATATAAAAATCTTGTTTTTATCATAATTTGTAGCAGAAAAGCTCCTCAATCTGCTTATAATCCTCTTTTTTAAACAATAAACTTTGCAACCTCTGGTACATGCAGTTCTACTGTTCTACATTTTACAGTGTGATGTCATGAACCTTAATGATGCTCTGTGCTGTTGCAGAGAGTAGCTGCAAATCTAGGACACTAAATGTTTAAAATCACTTTACTTCTCAGGCTGCAGCAAACGCTCTTTAAACTTGTTTAGCTAAGGTTGGTATGGCACAATAAAGAAAAGAGCAGCAGACAAGATCTCCCTGTTATTAGTAAATCTCCTTCTCTAACATTCAGAGGTCTAAGTGGGCTGGCAACGAGCCTCTCAGTGGCCATAAGACACAGCAGCATCAAGACTACCTCAGTTGAGCACACACACTACATACACCCCACTCAGTCTACAACTTCCTGAATGGAGG
>VZTL01024683.1:0-41761 GCA_013400535.1 Scopus umbretta | reverse complement strand
AGTTGTCTTCCACACACTCCAAACCACAAGTACTAAGGTTGCACTCATGAAGTACTCAGGACTTTACACACACCTCTCTTTATCCCCCACCCCATCTTGCCAGAGTATAGCTGTGAACTAATAATGAATGCCCACAAATTGTGGATCTAGTAACTGGAAACATTGCACTTAATTCCAGTGCATTAGATTGGGCTGTAAATGACTATTTCCAGGACAAATCCAGAACTTTTATATGCAATGAAGAAATGGATATGATGAGAAGCCCCAGAGTTGTGACCATATGGAGACAGGAAGAAGTAGCAAAAGGGAATGTTCCCTTTGCACTACATTATTCTGATGCTTTTTCTCAGTATGAAGATTCACTATAACACAGACAAATCAGATTTGCATGATTAGTTTTCTTTATGATAGTTAGGGCTTAGAATTACAAACCTTTTATTGATTTTTAAGGTCAATAAAATATGCTTTTATCATGATAGACCTCCTGTCTAACAGACCACTGAATTTCATCCAGTCACTCCTGATCGCAGTCCAGTAATTTGTGTCCTCATTGAAGAGGTGAAGAATGGAAAATTTTCCTAGATAATGTTTTGCAGTGGTTAATTACCCTCACAGCTAAAGATGCAGGCCATATCTCCAATTTTAATTCTTAAAATCATAGACGTCATTTCTTCTTGCAAGTCTGTACTATACTGTAGACCGTGTCCAATATCTACTGTTTTCTTGTCAGTGAAGATGCTTTACAAGTATTGATTAACTCTCTTTTTTTCCCCTAATAAGATAAACAAATGCGCTTTTACTCTCTCTTTATTACTTTCATTCTTCAAGTTCTATATTTTCTTCACTCTTTCCAACTGCCTCTCTCTTAAAAAAGGTATGTTTAATATTACTGTCATGAGTGACACAGTAGTAAAATAATTTGTTTTCTTCTATGAATTACTTTCTTACCTATCCAAACTTTATTTTTTCCTTCTGTGCAATAACCTTACAGTAAGAAACTTTCAAGAGTTCAAACAAGTTTAAATTGCTGATTTTGGCCACTATTAGTATGAACAGTTTTAGGTACTAAACATGTTGTCACAACCTCCATCACATATTAAACTTTTTTGAGGATGATAAAAAGGACCAAAAATAATTTGACAGAGAGAGGGAATATTGGCTAAAATGCCATAATAACACTTCTCCTAAACTGTGCTTTTTATGAGTAACCAGCAGGATATCTGGCTCTGTTCAAAGCATCTTTGAAAGTTTCTACTGCAGAAGCTGCAAAAAATGAGATAAATGTTATGCAGAACAGTGGTTTTGCTGGCTAATACCCTTGTTTCACAAATCTAAATGTGATCCTGATAGGAATATTCTCTCCAAAATTGCTTTCTGAAAAGCTGACTGATAAAGCATACAAGAGCATCTGATGACTTTTTTTTTTTATTATTCCATTATCACCACAGGGAGTATTGGCCACTAATGGAAATAAAGGCTGGTATGTCCAGCCGCAGCCTATGATTCTCAGAGGCAAACAGTTATAGGTAAGAGTTGTTGATAGCATCCACAAAATAAAACATATATGTACTGCTAGAAGAGGGGGTTATAGTTTCTATTTTAGTGTTTTGTTAATTTGTTTGAGCAAAGTCATTAAGAAATATGTCTCAGAATAAGCCTGTGTGACTTCACTGTATTATGGAAGAGGGCTTGAGCTTTTTGGAAACATTATGAACAACCTAGTAATCTTTAACTGGTTGACAGATATACACATAGATAGGACAGAGGCCATCTGACCATTTTGGTTTTGTATGTTTTCCTCATCTCTCCCTTTTACTTTATTTTCTGCTCCCTTGTTATAGTTCAGAGTTCTGCCCACCTTCATGATGTAGGGTTATTTATCAATATCTATGAGAATTTCAACTGCCAAGCTGACTCCTGTTTCTGGACTACATGAAAAGCTGAACGGAAGAGTGGAAAATAACACTTGACTGATAGAACAAAAATGCAGCACCTAGTCTTTAAGTCTTTTCTTGTCCCCATCTTCTATCCCATGACTTCCATATGTACAGCATCTGGTCTAATAGGATTACTTTTGCATTGTTGAATTCAGCATCAGACTTTAGTGAACAGCCTCTACATAGGGAAACATCTATTGCTGTTATGTAAAACCTTACTCATCATGAAAGAATTTCAGGATCTACACACATCATATGCTTTAAATTATGCTCAGCTGTGCAGTTTTGGTTAACCTGATTCCAAAGAGTTTCCATTTACCTCAGGTCTTGAAGTCCGTAATCGCAAACCCCACATCATAACACTGCTTTTACCTACTGCCTTAGGTAAAACAACAGAAAGATTTACCATTAAATACCACAGAAACAGTTTTGAAAAAGAATTCTTCTGAGGTAGAAGCAAAGTAATTTTTTCTAATTGACTACACAGCTCACACAATATTAGAGCTAATTTCAGATGTCTTTGCAATCCTGTTTATTAAAGGCAGAAGTTCTCTCCCTCTATAAATTGGTATTGTATATTCTGTTTCAATGGCACTCTGTGCCAAGAAGAGAGAAGAATGGGATTAGGCAATATTTATCTCCTACCTCCATTGCCTTGTATTCTGGCAGGGCACTTCTGTATTAGTCAAGGCCAAGACAGTTTGCAATCTCACACATAATTCTGATGTTCTGATGGCTTTTAATGTTGCAGGAGATGTTACATTACTGATAACGGCTCCTGTAAAAGTTTATTTGAAGATTTTCAGTTTCAAACATCAAAACAAATTATATTAAAGTTAGGTGTCATTTTCTATATTGTATTCAGAGCCACTAGATGGTGGTATGCACTAGACCTGAGGAAAAGCACACAAGGGGACTGATTAATGTGTTCCTCCGCTGTCTGAACAGGAACCTTTTCATTCCTCACTTTCCAGTCTTCTTGCTAACCTTTTTCCTATCAAATGTTTATTTAGAAGGTTGATGGTGACAAATATAAATCTCAGCTGAGGTTTTTCCCAGATTATTGACTGAGTTTGCATGACAGTAAGATCTCATTTTGAGATAAATCTGAAAAGCCAAGAAGATTATGAAAAGTCGGAGAAGACTTACATTCATGCATGCAATCAAAATAGTAAGAAATAATTATGTGCAGCTTGGCTCATGGTATCTATGAAAACTTTCATACATGTCATTAGGTGTAAATGTTTTCTACATTATTGATATTAAAAACTATCTATTAAGTATAGATGATCCAGTGAACCATCTTGTTTAATTACTAGGGTAGGACCAATATATTCAACAGCATTTTAGGACTCCATGTTTACCACCATCTTGGATATGAAGTCTAACTTGTCCATTTCTTTATACTAAGTTAAAACACAGGCAAAGCTATATATAACTGTCTAATACACCTATTATTTGGGACATGGATTTTGGTAATCCCTCAGCCCCAGTCCGAATTGTAAGGGAGATGTGTAAGATTAAAATCTAGGATTCTTTTCCACCAACAACCATTTGGAGTTCAAGACATTCACACAGCAAATCAATGGTAGAATAAGAAATTGCAGGACCCTGAATCCCCAGCTATAACTGCTACCTGGCAATCTTATGTTTCTTCAGTCTTTATACTTGTCCTCTCCTGCTGCCTATTTTCCCTTGTTCCATCTTTGTTTCTGTCAACCTCCATCTAGCTAATTTGGATCTGCTACTTGGCTCAGCCAACCAATGTAACAATTCTCTACAGCTCTGTAAAAGACAACAAGTTAGAAGTCGGAGCTGCAGAGGAAAGCTATATGCTACCACAGCAATATAAGAAAGTATAGAGATCCATAGCATAATACACTTTCAATTTCAGAGAGCTATAATAGAACATAAGATGACGAGAAAAATGAAAGAAATCATCATTCTATTTTTAGAAAATGTAATGATAGAAAATCAATAATACAATGAAGCCCATTTAGACAAATGTCTTGTAGTAGTAAACCTGTTAAAGAATAAGTGTCATTTATGCCACTATTTTTTATTATTATTTTCAATCTCAGATGAATTATTTCAAATGAACAAGATACAAATCAATTGTTATAAATGACGTTTGAAAAATGAGGAGCAAACCTTAATGGGAATGAAAAGCTTTTATATTAATATAATGATGTTTAAGACTCTTAAATTATTCTGCACTAGTTCTAGGAGAAAAAGCATATTTGGCATTCAGCCACTAAACATAACTTGATTGTCTGTAATACAGTGCCTGCTCATTACAAAATGGAAGGTAGAAGCAAGCTCAACATGAGGAGAAAGAAAACAGTTTAGTGATGTTGTTGCAGCGTGATGAACTCACACCTTTGATACCGATATTTTCTTTAATTCTATGAGATAAATTTCTTTGCCCAGCCCTCTGTCTTAATGATGTGCACTGCCTAGCTATATTACTGTATTTTGACAGCTATTGATTTGTAGGAAACCCTGATGCAGCATTGTAGCAACAAGGTACCAAAGCTCAATAAGCAATATTGTAGCGGAAGAGGATAATTTCATTTTGAAACAAAACTGATTTCTCTAACTACCATGCACACGTTTATACCCAAAATCTTGGTTGAAACCAGGAAGATTGTATCCAAGTGATCTATACAGCATGCCTTGTGATAGAAAAGACAACAAGTGATGTCAGCTAGTAAGACTTTACAATCTCTCCTGCTTTTTTTAGGTTGTTTACTCCCTAATTAGAGGGTGATTAGTCTCTCCATCTTGTCCACTGCTGTGAGTCATCAGTTTTTACTCCCTGCCTTTTCTTGCTCCTTTGCAGAGATCCTAATGACCTCCTAATGTTGGTACCATCAGCACCTCTCATGTTCATTAGCTTCTCCCTGCAACCGTTTTCTTCAGAGCCTTCCACACCCACATTTTTGCATCTCCATTCATACTTATCCTAAGACTTATATTACAACTGTCCACAGACCAACAGGCCAGGGAACAGCCAATTGCCAGGAGGCTGAAAGAAAACAGTGACAAAGAGCGGCACTAACACACTACGGTGTTAAGGCTGATGGAAAATTCTTCTCAACAGACGTCAATCCATCCTAAACTTCGCTGAGAATGTCTTTTATTTAGATGAGTCAGAAAACTAGGACACAGTGAGGTGTATTGTGGCAGAGCTACTAGGCTTGATGCTACCTCTTACATTCTCAAGATGCGAGTTGATTGTACTCTTACAACTCATACAGTAGGTATAGGTAACTACAGTGGAATGGTGCAAAAAACATTTTTAAAAGAAATGCGTTTGTACAGTGTCAGTGTATAATCCCTTCACCATAAACCCTCTGTAGTTCTATATGAAGGCAGCTTACAATGGTACCATAACAAGACTTCCATTTGTTTTCAGATTTCCTTAATGGGCAAAAAAGAGTTGGATTGTCAGCGAATAGGTGTCTTTCCCTTGCATTGTTCCTCTGTACAAAGCCTTATTCTGCATGCGAATACGACGAGTATTCACTGTTTTCCTGTCCTGTAAATCCCTACTGAATTCATAGTTGTTTCAGATGGCATAAAAATATGGTTTCCAGTTACGTTTTCTCCTTGAAGTGTCAAAAAATATACCACGAGGAGCAAAAATGAATCTAATCTTCCTCTTCTGCATCATGCTTCACATCACGTGATTAACCTACTACATAATGAGAAACAAAGGGTGAGTCAGGATGCATCAATCAATCCGCTCTATTTCCAGTACCAGAATATGATACATGGTAGACTAGTGATCTCAGACCTTTAAGCAGCTACCATGCTTCTCTTGTTCAAAACAAATGATGACATATCTGTAATGCCAGTTGAGAACAGCATGACATTGTATATTTAATACTAAAAGAAAATGATACCATAAAAGCCGGTTGAAGAACTCTCTAAGACTTATTTTTTTTGAGTTTTAGAAAGTAGGCATTCTTTATTACAGCGCCAGATAAACAGGGGATCACTCCTACCAAACGTGCATACCTACTAAAAACTCTTTCAGGTATTTATACATGAAAGTTAACATACCACACCTATCTAATACATAATCATTAAACTGACTAAGCATCCTCTTTTTCCATTGGTCAGTACTTTTTCTGCTTCTTCTTAAAGTCACAGTGTGACTTTAATTCACTGGGCATGCTCAAAAGTCGGGGGAGAGGGGTAGTCCTTCTGTTCCTTGATTGAGTCGGTGGTCGCGATCTCCCCCTGCCAGAATTACCTTTTCCCCAGCTACTGTGTTTCCACTATTGTCCATTCTTTCAGTATCCGTTGGGGCAGGATGTCCCCATTTATCACTGTTGATTTCAATGNTGGGGCAGGATGTCCCCATTTATCACTGTTGATTTCAATGCTTGCAACTTTCCTTATCTTCACAACCTCTTTTGGAGTAGGATGGTTGCATTGTCAGTCCTTGAAGTCCTACTGACCTGTGTTCTCCAGGGAGGTGCTCCTTAATGAGGCGTGTATGTGCCATCTTATCTACGTTCACAAGTAACTCAAACTTGACTATGTAATTGTTTCACAGGAGGGGAGTCATTTTCTTCTTCCAGCTGGGTATCAACAAGTAGTGGTGTTCAGTAGTCAAAACAGGGAAATTGGGGCTGGGTTTAGCAAGATTTGTTACCTGACAAATTTCTTCTGCACCTACAAAATAGAGAGAGTATATTTTAGTTTTTATTATGGGAAAATGTGGATAAAGTAGTGATACCCCACTGGAAAAGTAGATGGTTTTCCTCCTTTGAAACACTGACATAGCTTAGTTTGAACTAATCCCTAAGGAGTACCTCCAGGAAGACACAGATCAGTAGGACTTTGGGGACTGATAATGGAAGCATCCTACTACAAAGAAAAGTGAAGATAAGGAGAGTCACAAGTACTGAGTCATCAGTGATAAGTGGGAACACCCTGCCCCAAAGGATACTGAACACAGTAACTGGGGAAGAGGTAATTCTGGCAGGGAGAGATCTCGACCACTGACTCAATTAAGGAACAGAAGTACTACCCCCCCCCCATGCCTCTTGAGCAGGCGCAGTGAATTAAAATCACACTGTGACTTTAAGCAGAAACGGAGAAGATACTGACCAATGGAAGAAGAGGATGCTTAGTCAGTTTGATGGTTATGTATTAGATAGGTGTGGTATGTTAACTTTCATGTATAAATATCTGAAAGAGTTTTCAGTAGGTATGCACGTTTGGTAGGAAGGATCCTCCCGTGCATCCGGCGCTGTAATAAAGAATGCCTGCTTTCTAAACTCCAAACTTGAGTCTTGGGAAGTTCTTCAACCGGCTTTTACGGTATCAGTAGTATATATATTTTGCATATTGGTGATGATTAGACTCCGATGACAGGTGGTTTCACACTCTCTCTTTGTCTTTGTTTTTATAAGCATACAAATATAGATAAAGGCTTAAGAAAAAAAAAAAAAAAAAAAAAGTTAAAAAAAAAAAAAAAAAAAAAAAAAAAAAAGATCATTTTCTTAAACTGAGTGTGAACCAAGAGGGAAAGAGTGAAACTTTGATGTACTGGGACAAATCATGGAGAAAATTACAGCTCTAATGAATTACAGAAGTTGCAGTTGGGTGTTAACTTAATAAATCAGAAGATAATTTCTAGGATGAGGATGCACTCGTTCTCAAAGCCGTGATTCTGTTGACCCACACAGAAAGCTGAAATATCCAGAAAGCTCAAAGTGTACATTTAGAAGGCTTCTGCAAAACACTTTGTCACCATCTCTGCTTCCTTATCTCAATTAATGGCATGGAGGAATGGCATGAATTATTAAATTGGAACTTGGCTTGCTAAGTAATTGTGTTGTGCTTTTTTGTTTTCAACTTATTTTGTAAATGTTTCCCTAGAGTCTTTATTTGGGGGCTGTATTTTTGAAAGACTTTTATGCTCAGTCAGGCTGTGGAAAGCATTTAAATTAAACATAAATCACTTTTGCTTGTATGTATTTATATCAGCTCTGTGGACAAAGATCTCTGTGTGTTGAAACAAGTATAGAAAAAATATCAGAAAATAGTAAGGTTTGTCCACCTAGCATTCTCTGGCAAAGTGCTACTCCAATGCCTCTTCAGTGAAATCTGTAAAAGCCTGATTTAGCTCCTCAAAAGTGTTCACTACCTGCCAAGGTCACAAGGGTAGGAGAGCAATTGCAATAGCAAATGGGCAGCAGTTGAAAATGATGAGCCAACAATTCAGGAACAATAGGAAGCAAAGGAGCTGCTAGGGATGGGATTAATATGAAATATTGAAGTCAATCAGGATGCTACATGTGCAGTACAGGGTGGATAGGACAAGACTTTTTGCAAGCTCAAGCTCCAGGAAATCTTGAAAGCACTTGTAGAAATGAGAAATCAACAAACAGATCACATCACCTCATAAACAAATAATTGCCTCCTATAGCTTTATTTCAACTGCGTTGTCCTGGCTACTTGTGAATGTCTAACATAGGTCCACCACTGACCCATGGAACTATTCCACAGTCTACTAAAGCTTCACTATTGGCGTGTATTTTTTTATGGAATACCCTCTAATTTTTCTTCCCTTTATGTTCAACCCAGTAGTTCAAGCTAATATTTCTGTATTGTTCTCTATTAATACTCAGTGTTTATCTTTACCTTTATCCAAATTACATATTCATTTTTGTTCTTTAGCATTGGAAATTGTTCAGACAGCAGACTGTTTTTGGTGTTATGAAGATACAGTCACCAAAAGCTGCAACCTATCAGTTAGCATCTGTCAGAAATCAAACAACATTTAACACATACCAATAGCGATTGACGTGCGGAAAACAGACTTCATAATCAATGAGACTGTAAAGTAGGTATGTTTATTCAGCGCTCGGCAGCACGGGGAGNGATGCGCCAGCTGAGGCGCGGGGGGCGCAGGGTAGACCCACCAAAGTCGTGCACGCCTGAAGTGGCAACTCACTTCAAATTTAAACAATCAAGTGTTACATATACATAAGATTTCCCAATACACCTATACATATCCATGACCTATCCCCGCTTCATATTAAGATTAGCCCCAAGAAGTCATTTCACTAAGTTCCCCCCAACTGCGCTTGCGCAGTGCCTCCTGGTGGTGGTCGTCCAGGGGGTCGTGGAGATGAAGATAGAAGACTCCTCTTCGTCACCTCTAATAACCTTTTGCTCCTGCGCAGGCTCAGTTGCTCCTTGGTGTTTACTCAAACTGCAAGGCCAGTTTCAGCTGGTTCCTGGGGCCAGCTATCATCAGTGTCAGTACCAGTATTCATATCCCACATGTAAATGGCAAAAGACTGGTTAACTTGTTCCTATTATTTTATTAATTTACTTGAAAGACAAAATATTGTTTGCTCCGCCTTCAGAGACTTGTTTTCTTCTGATTTTATTTCTCAACATTTATATTTAAGCCCAGTCAGCTTCCCTCTTCCTTTAGATCTCCCTGATCTGTCTATTTTTACTTGGGTCTCTCCCATTTTCCAGAACGGATATATATTGCAACTCAGAACTTAGCAGGGTTCATGTTACATTCTGCTGCTCAGGGGATGGAAAGCTTTTGACAGTGGGACATGTGTTTCTATGTCTGAAGCATTTCTCCTTAAACTTCACCTTGCTATTTCTCATTATGGCTCTCAAATTCTGCTGATTTGAGACACAAAGGAGAAATTCCAGAAGCATTAAAGAAGATCTATTCCTACAATAAAAAAGATGTAATCTCTTCTGTTTCTCTCTGTGAAACAGAAAGAAAGGGTAAGAAAGAACATTTTCATTAAGGGACTGATGAGAAAGGGGGGTAAAGAAAAGTGGGGAAAAAAAAGAAAAATAAAGAGAAACATAGTTAACAATTTGTATAAGATCCCCAGCAATCAAATTCAGTGAAGTCACCCAAGATTTACTTGCATGCAAGTTTTCACTAAATAAAGATGAAATTCATGATGTTTGGCTTCTTAAACAAATAAAAGAAGTCAACATTTTCCTGTAATTTATTGTTACTTATTTTAATTAGAGCATAAATCTTTTATAAAGATACTTGAAAAAGTCAGATCTGGCTGAGAACTAGTCTGGTTTTCCAGCAAATTAATTGCTGGCTTTGTTTGGTCACAGTTTGTTGATGCCTGTTAAGAAGACCAGAGTTATCTCATTGAAGGGAAAATTAAGAAAATAAAATGAGAAGATGAGCGCCATGAGTTAGACAGTTTTTTTCAATGACTGAAGCATAGATTAAGGAGTAAAGAGATCTGGTTTTATGCTTGGCTGATCTAACAGTTTCCTGTAAGCCCTAGAAAATATAATTTAAAGAAGCCATTATGAGATTAAGTTCATCAGGGATTGTAATGCCTTTTGAGATCATCTGATTTACAACTTTATAAAAGTGAAAAGTATAATTAGAACTTTCAATGATTTTTGAAGTGAAAATAAAACACCTTTTCTCACACAAAGCCTTTTGGATTTTTTGGATGTAGCCTCGCAAGACACTTGCAGGATTAGATCCAACCTCATTGTACTTTAATGGGGATACCTCTTTTTAATGTCATTCACAGTTCCCTAGCTTGTATATGCTGACTTTTCTCACCAGTTGGAAAAGATGGCTTGAAGTGAGGTTGTTCATCCAATGATTCCATTTTATATAGTAAAACATGAGAAAAATAATATTTGCTGTAATTACCATAATACTCATATAGCTTGCTCTCAGGCAAACAGTAGACATGTTTCTCCCTACTGTAACGTATCTGGCTTATTCTTCTGCATCCGAACAGAAGATAAGATTTTAAACACAACTTTACATAGCATCTCTGTGGCTTCTGTAAACATACTGGCTTCTACTGAAAAAAAAAAAATCACCTTGAACTACAACTAGAGGTCCAATTCAGAAGCAGTCTTGCTCAAAGCATTCCACCCTGTGAAATGCAGTACATTGAGTAATTATGCTGAGAAAAATTACTGGAAAGGCTTTACTTGACCTTTTATTCATACAGTCAATTGCAGCCAAGTTCTCCGGTTTTGCTAATCCCTCAAGTTCTGCTTACATAGTGCATTCATATGCTTGGGATAATGCCTCTGTGATCTGAAAGTATGCCATCCCTGGTGTGTACAAGTGTGCAAGTGTATTCTGGCTTCTTGTTCTAAACATCTTGGCAAGATCATGAATGTTAATATTGCATTAACAATTGCAGACTTGGAGGCTGATGACTATTACAGGGCAAAACCAGGTGGAGTAGGCAAGAGCCTTTATGTACATAGCAGGCGATAAATAATAAATTACAACAAAAATCATAGTAATACTTCGTATAACATTAATGCCTCTTCCTCTTCCTTCTCCCAATTCAACAAGCCTACATGCCAAAAAACAGTCAATTAAGCTTTGCAATGCCATCAAAGTCCACTCTGAACTCTCCCACAAGTAAAGAATTATCCTTATTACAATAATTTTTATAGCTGGAGAGACTGAAGAGTCTCTGCTAAAACAATGTGTCATTCCCTAACTGGGTTTCCTCTTGTGCTTCTCTAAGAAGTTATAAGTTACCGCCAAATGTAATGGTGAGAATGGTATTAGTCAAACTCTGAAAGTTTCTACTTGCTTCAGCTTTACAAAAGTATTTATTTTTTTTAAAAAAAGTTTACTTTTGCATGGAAACTTTATACAGCATGTGCAGCTCACTTCAAAAATTATCTCAATTTGAACTGCCCAAAGCCAGGGCAAGTGATCCTGTCCCTGACTCAAACGTGTAGTTCTTTTTAATCACCAGATGAGATATAATTTTTTTATTTACCATTTTATCCAAAAATTTATATATATATATATATTCCCTAAAAAAATAACCTCACTTCTCTAGAAATTGTAATATCTGAAAACTTCTTGGATTTATATACATAAAATACTCAAACTAATTATAGAAGCATTGTCTGTTTAGCAATTATTGACATTTGAGAATGTTGTTGTTGACTTTAAGAAACCTTTGTGATGTTTGAATGCAGAGTAAAGCAGTTGCCACACATAATTGCCACACCTAATTGCCCTAAAGGACAACTCCTTAGAAGAGGAATGGGTTAAAATATCGCTTTGGGTTCTTCATTTAAAGGTTTCAGCTACAGCCAAATGACCGTTCACAAATTGAATGAGGCAATAACCTGAGGTAAACATCCTTCCAGAAACAACGCAACATCTGCTGGCCTTGTGCTGCTGATCAGAGGAATCATGTGAAAGAGGGCTCTCTGAAGAAACTGCAGGGTGAGTCAGAGAGGGAGGGGAATGCAGACACAGGCACCTTGACAGATTTAGGAAAGTACCGTAGTAATTGTGCTGTACTGCCAGGACTCCAACAAAATTGCTTTTTTGCTCAGGACTCTTGATTCTCTGTTCAGGACTGTTGCTTCTCTGGACAGATGACCAAAAAATGCTGCTTGGTGTAAGAATATATTATGCCCAGATGATATCCAAAGTCTGTGAAGGCTTCGGTTCTCTTTGCAGGGCCTGGAGGGATCACCAAATTAAGGAGCTCAAGTCTACCTGCAGAGTCAAATAAGTTGGAGTGGCATGTCCTTACACAGGGGCAATACAAAGTTATAGCTTTGGAGATGTTGAACGGTTTGTGAATAGAACAAAACACTCAGAGGTGCAAGTCTGTGACAGTCTGCAATACGTAGAAAATATTTAGCTCAGGTTTGCCTTTGACTTCAGGATCATTCTTGGATTTTATGGGTGAGCTCCTCAGGAAGTCTGATAATAATTTTAGAACAGCTTCACTTTAGGGTGTTCTTTGTCTGGACATGCTGACCTTTTACAGAGTGAAGCTGGACATCAATTTCATTGTTATGGCATGGTGAGGAGAGTCATAAGGGAAATCAGTGCTGGTCAGGAAAAAAATGCATTATTACTTAGCTGCAGTTCTATTCCTGTGTTTCATCTTGCCAATTTCTGAAATGTAAATCCAATTTGACTGCTTTTCCAGTTAGAGGAAGTAACTAGTACTCTACCTTTAAGTTAAATATTTTATCTTTAGACAATTCCAGACTAATATTATCAATAAAGCAAACATGTCTGAACACCTAGAACTCAGTCTTAACCCTAGAGAGGGCCAGATCATCAAGTAGAATAGTACAGCAAGTCTTACTTTTCCTATTTATGCACCTTTCTCAGTAATAATACTCTAGTCATAGCCTAGATGCAGTCTGCCAGAGAACACATGCATTTTATAAATGAAGTGGTCAGTCTTGGGCAAGTGAAAGCAAAGCATGATTTTTTAAAAAAAAATCCGTTTAAGATGCAAGATTTCTTTCCTATCACACACTGAAAATTTGGAATTCATGGAGCCTGAATCTGTATTAACTTGAGAAATTCAATGCACTGTCCTTGTGGTAGGAAAAGTAATTCAGANCAAGTCTGAGACTAGGACTGGATCTAGCCGCACCTAGACTCCTCTCTGAGAAGGAGTTTAGAAAGCAAGGGGATCCTTTCCGAACCTCGTGACTCAACGGGAGGGTCTCCCTAAGCTTTATCCATTTGTACTTCTCTCCTGTGAGAGGAGTGCACTCCCGCTCTTCCTGCGACACCCCCCCCAAAAAAAACACAACAAAAAACCAACAAAAAACCAAACCACCATGCCTGCTAAACCATGTCTTGAATTTCATTGTAGGTATCTGAGATTTATAGATCATAAGGGGTTTAAGGGTGGGCAGCCACCAAGATGAACATCCCAGTTTTCCTTCCACCGCTGTCAGGAATATTAACACAAAACATATCTCTGTCTACAAATTTTAGTTAGACCTGTAAGGAGCAGATATGTGCACAGCACCAAATGGGAAAGAATAAGACTGGCTGAAGGATTTTTCATCTCTTTAGCCGTTGCATTTCTTCCATTTTTGATGTATTGCTAATGTGGGAAAACAGGTTCTGAGATCCTGTGAAAGATGATCTGACCTTATGTTGACAGTATTCCTGCTTTGAGTAGGTTGTTCATGGACTAATTGACCTCTGGAGGCCCCTTTTGGCAAGTATTTCCCTGATCCTGAAATTCTATTTCTGTCATTGACTTTCCAGGATATTTTTTCTTGTCAAAATTATGAGTAAGCAGCCATGGCCTCCAATATATGCATGTAATGGAACTAAATTACTACAATTGTTGCAAAAGCAAGATCATAAACAAAAAACTCAGGAAAGTATTTTCTCTTCCCACTCCTTGAAATAATTCACCTATTTCTTTCTCTTCTGTTTAAAGTTTTTTCAGCTGGGAAGTCCTGGGCAAAAGGACTAAAAGAAATAGCTCATCAGTGTCAGCTAATCATCACCACATGACTGGCTGCCAGCAAAAGAGTGCTGGCAAGAAGCCACTTAAAAGATGAAAAGAGGAAATAAGGGAACTTCAGCTGAGATGCAGAATCTCATCAGTGGATATCTTGAAGAACTGTTTAAGGCTTAGTTGTAGCAAGGCTTCTTTGAATGTTTTTAAAAAGATACACATAGCCCAAATATTTCCTAAAAGCTTTTAGAAAACTGGAGTTAAGTGTTTATTCTGGAGTCCAGAAACACCAGGGTGGGTGCAGATGTCTGTTTAGTTTGCCCTACCATTGAGCTCCCTGATGATGGGCTCACTCATAGGCCATCCTTGACAAATCCTCATCTATATCCTCTAAAATGGCTGGGATTAGAATGTTCCTTTTTTCTTGCAGAATGGAGTTCTTGAAGTTCAGAGATGGATGTGTTAGAACAGGTCTGATTTAGTCACAAGCTGCTGTTTTAACTCTTGTTATGTCTGACCAAGCTATATACAGAACAGCTTTTGTCCTCAAACAAGATAATTTCTTGGTTTGTTCACTCAAGTGTATCCTTCATTTTTTTGAGTTAATGGTTCTGAGTTTAAAATCTGATAGACCCATTTACGAAGTTTAGCTGTCATGAGCATGGCCCATGTTTGTGCTCAGGATTATTAAAGGTGGTTCCCGTGTATATCATTACATATGTCCTACTAAATGGTACCTGGGGGAAACTAATCACTGTACTCTATTCTGGGTATGTAGGCCCATTCAAAGTTTTTGAGGTGTTGTATTGTTGATGAGCTAGAGGAACACAAAAGAGCAGACTAATATGAAATTTCTCTATTGGGTTTGCGTAGCAAGGCTTTGGTAGTGGGGCTTGGGGGCTACAGGGGTGGCTTCTGTGAGAAGCTTCTAGAAGCTTCCTCTATGTTCCATAGAGCCAATACCAGCTGGCTCCAAGATGGACCCACCGCTGGCCAAGGCCAAGACAATCAGTGATGGTGGTAGCACCTCTGGTTTGACGTATTTAACAAGGCAAAAAAACCCAATAGGACACAAAAACTGCAGCTGGAGTGAGGGGTGAGAAGATGTAAGAGGAACATCTATGCAAGCACTAAGGTCAGTGAAGAAAGAGGAGGAGGAGGTGCTTCAGGCACCGGAGCAGAGATTCCCCTGCAGCCCATGGTGAAGACCATGGTGAAGCAGGCTGACCCCCTGCAGCCCGTGGAAGTTAACGGTAGCGCAGATATCCACCTGTAGCCTTTGGAGGACCCCACGCTGGAGCAGATGGAAGCCCGAAGGAGGCTGTGACCCCATGGGAAGCCTGCACTGGAGCAGGCTCCTGGCAGGACCTGTGGACCCATGGNACCTGGCATCCAACCAGGGTCAACCCACCACAACGTCCTACTCGTATTTGGTAACTGAATAGTGTATCATCTTTCATTGTACTTTTAATATACGAATTCAGATATGCTGAGGGGGTTAAATGAGAAAAAAAAACCCTTAATGTGGGAGAAGGAGCATACATGATTAAAATTAATGGCAATATTTCTATTTATTTTGATATTTTTACTTTGTTTCTATCTGAGATTATTCCTTGGATTCACTGGATAACACCTGGAAATAAGCTTTATGGTGTTGTCTTTTTTCTTTTTCCTTAATTAAGAAAATTAATAGTTACACTACCCTATTTATAAGACTAAAATACAATTAATACCTTTTAAATGTTCTTGAAAACATCAGGTAAAAAAAATGCTTCTGAATAACGATAAAGAACACTCAGCAGATTTGCAGAAGTTTTTCTTGCTACACTGTAACTAATTCCCACCTATTTAGACTGCATTTGAGTGTATGAACATCCCACTGTGAGGCAGATATTGTCTCTATTATTTCATTAAAGGATCAGGCAGAGGGTGAGGACTTCAGAAATAGCAACATTTGAAAAGCAGTCAGTAAGTGTAAACACTTCAGATTTGGGAAATTTTGTGTAAGTTGTCCTTATGTCTAGTTTTACCATGATTCTAAGATCCTGCAATCTCTAATATTTTAAATCCTCTCTTAACTGTTTCTCACCATTTCCCTGTAAGTAAGGTTATGTGAACTGAAGTGCTTGAAAAGTTCCACAGGTACTTCTTCTGGGGGAAGACTTCTACAAAATAATGATTTTGTATATGAATCTCTGGGTCAGGTCGTTTTCCACCCTTGCAAAATGCTTTTTGTTTTTTCCCAAGAAGATTTAGATTGTTGTCGTCAGACTACAGCCTGTGGTCAGGATTTAATGAGACAGAATCTCGCACCCACTTATTCTCAAAGATGCTAAAGAAAATTATGATTAAGGTGAAGGTTAACGATACTGTTTTTTTTAAGAACAACATTACAAAGGATGCAATACAGTAGAGTGAACTATACATCTTTCCCTTCAGTAGAGTCAGTCTGTAACATCCCTGAAGCAGCAGAACATGGAATTCTTGGCTACTATGTGGTGCCATGTGCCATGAAAAAGAAAGTACAAAATAAACTGCAAATACAAGAACATGAAGTGTTACATGCTACAGTTTCAAAGGGTTTCTTGCACTTAGAAGGCTCTCATCAAACTACTATCCAGATCACAGAAATAGAAAGTGGTTGAATTATCTATGAAGTTATTTAAAATTATACAAGAAATTACAACATAACAATGTGGCCATACCTCCATTATTCCATGTTTTGCTAAGATTTTGTTCTTACAGCTTTAAGAATATGTGACAGCCATTTTGCAAATTTTGCTAACATAGGACTCCTAATTCAGGAATTTCTGCTAATTTAGGGGTTTTTGGTTTGGTTTGGTTTTTTAGTATTCAGATTATCTTCCACTATTCGTGATACCTAGAGGTTTTGCCAGGTCCCATTGATTTCTTCAGAAATGTTTAAATCAAAAAAGAGCCTAGTTAAGTTGAAGAATTTCCAAGTTAGTCTTTTGCTTCTCTTCCCCTATTCTGTTAGATGTGCTTAATGGTGTGTGTGGTGCCTTGTGATCATCTCTGGACAGGTTTTGATCTCCCCAGCTCCCAAGCGTGCCCAGAGAGCCCTGGTGTGACCACATAGACTTGCCAGTGCCCACAAAGTAGCAGGGTGTACTGTGGTGAAGTGGCTGCCACAGCTGTGCAAAAAAGTGGTGAGAGAAGCAGTAGCAATTCTGTATTTCTGTCCTCCTTTGAGAGGAGGTCTCTGCTGCAAGTGTCAAGTGCATTAGCTGACTGGAAGTGTTTCCTTGTTTCATGTTAAGTGATGCTGTTGCATAAAACTTAAGACGAAAGTCCTGAGCACACTGTTCTTAGGGGAAATAGCTTAAGTCTTTAGTCTCTCTATCCCACAGAGTTTACCTAGCAGAGTTTTATGGGTCCACAAACATGTCCGATTTTTTTTTTCTGTATGAAAAATATCCAAACTGAGCAAAAATCAAGGGGATAAAAGTATCTTTTTTTAAACCGATACAACAAGGTTTGATCCTGAAACTTTCATTTATACGTATGCATGTGTGCGTATATATATATGCCCACACTTATACACACGTGAAAAAAAGCTCAAAATAGCTCTAGGTTTATTAATGAAGTTTGGGAGGTTGAGTCCTCTTCTTTAATCACTTGACTATTTGATATGCATGTCTACAGCAAGAAAGCTTTTTTAATACATTGAGGAATCAAAGCAAGAGCAACAGGAATCTCACAGGGAAGCACAGACTCCTGCATGGTTCAGAGCTTCACATAAGTTGTTGAAATGCACATTCCAAGTTGGAAAAATAATACTGTAACTTGGTTTGTAGCTTTGCAAAGACAAACTTTTACTTTTCTTTCTTTTTCTTTTCCAAGCAGAGGTTTCAGCTGAGATAAAAAAGTGTCAGATTAACATCAAATTTCAGAGCTTTTTGAAAATTTATTGTCCAGATTTGCAATTTCCCACCCAAGCTTGCTACACTTTGGTATTGTAGGTGCTTATCCAGATCCATAGCATCCATCAGCTTATATAATTGTTATGAATGTTTTGGACACTGTAAAAGTGGCAGACCAATCTTTTGCATAATCATATATTGCATAAAATTAATTATATTATTTGATTTGTGGCAATTTTTTAATTGCAAATTAATTAGCTCCATCTGGTCTGTAATTTTCCACTTAGCAGGTAATAACTTTTGAAGCATCTGTTGCTTCTGAGACAGATAAGACAGTATCGAGGATAGCAATTCTTATCCCTCAAAGTTATCTGGTTAAACAGTGGTGATTTTTTGAGACTTAGGGTTTTTTTAAATTATATCTTCACTGTACTGAATTCAAAATATCTTCATTTGCCATAAGTGCTTCTGGCTCATTACTTGCTGCTCTACTTGCTGCTGATTAATGCAAGAAATTTTTAAAGCTGGAGACTTTGGGTTGTTGTATTTTTAAGTTAAAATTGACTGATGGACAAACCTGCTTTATATACCATTTTTCTATTGATGAAGAATCTTTCTTACTATACCTGGTGTTGAGGTACAGTTAAGGAGGAAAAAACCCTGTATTTCCTAAACATAAATATCCTCATCCACAAAGAGTAAAGTTAAATTTTGCAGCAATGTCTCATTAAGGAATTGGTAGAGCTCCTGAAGAAAAGGCAAACTTTTGTGGAGAGAAAGTAGGTTTCTCCTTTGGCTTCAGTAATGTACATATCCTCAAGTCTCTTAAACAAATTCAGACCTTCAGTGATCAAGTCTGTCAATTCTTTCCAAAATCACATCTTGGATTTTCTGTGTTTATAGATGCTTTTACATCTCTTTTGTAACTGGTATGGTGAACCATGCTCTAATAAAATGGTTGCTGTTAGGGTACAAATGGCAATGCATCCGTTTGACTGGAAATTCCATAGCATGTTATGACTCCATATTTGTTGTAGGCAAATCTGGCGACTGATGTTGATTCATTTTATAGATTTAGATGCAGATTTTTGCACAGATGTTTAGGAGTTCTCTCCAAAGAGCACACTAAAGCTTGAATTTATGGAGGTATATTTTCTACAAGCCTGGCAAACATCCCTACTTTACACTGTCATATCTATTTCTTAGCCCTTGTTTGATCATGTTTTCAAATATACCACAAATTAGTTCATCCTAACAACTGTTCCTATTCCAAAGCTAATTTTTGTTTTTGATGTCTGTGACATGAGAGTCAATTGGTTCACCTGATTGCTTCTCTCTTGCAAAGAAAATACCTTTCCCAAAATGCCATTCTTGCCAAGATGAAAGTGTTCTTTCTGTTTTTTTGAATGTCACTGGCTGACATTATCCTGGCTCTAATGAAATGTTTCATAAAACTCCTGCCACTGCTTAGTAGTCACTGACACTAGTGGTCACTCTTGCCACTCAATCTTTACTTCATCTCATAAATCTAGACAAAAGTGTGTTGGGTCCAAATACCCACACTAGAAATCCCTTCGTCTCAATTGGCATTACTTGGTTCCTCTAACATCGTTCACCAGTATGATTTAGGATTAATACCACATTAAATTCCTTTCACATCTTGGGAAGTAGTTTCTATCTCCGCAAGGCAAGGCATTTTGGAGAAGCTCATGCTTTAGTTTCTCATGCTGTTTGCTCTGACCTTATTAATACTCCTGAAGTAGTTACAGTTCAGCACAGCCAGACTGTAGCCATGTCACATCCTCAGTTTAGCAGCATTTTAAAGCAACTCTGGACATTTTTCTCTAATATGCACCACTGCTCTTTCCATCAAAAACCTTGAGCTTCAGTAAAATTGCTGACCTAGAGGTAGTTTGCAGTGAGCTGGGTAGTGTCTGTATCCAATACTGCCACCTTCAGCATGAAAATAGCTCTGCTTAGGTATTTGTGATTTTTTCCTTAGAGCAGCTTGACTCTTGCAAAGATGATGCGAACTCTTACTCGTACTGAAAGCTGATGAAAATCTTCTTTTTCCCATTTGGTGAAAAACCTGGAGCAAGAAAACCAACACTCTGTTTCCTACCTCCTATGTATTTAATCAACTGGTGGTTGAAATATGTCACACTTCTTGTGTGAAATCATGCTTTATGAAAAAAGACTGCATAAATGTCACGCAACAAATTATTTCCCTTAAGTAGTACAATTTCTTTTGTCAATACCCTCTATGCACAGCTGAGCAACTGATTTTCAGAAAAAGCACATGTGAAATCAGAATCCAAACAGAATCATGAACGTTAAAATATGAAGCAATTTATGCAAAGCTGTAATAGTGTTTAGTGTTTTGATTTTTTTTTCTGATGGGGGGAAAAAAAGCAAACACACAACAAAAAAAACCGCACCTCACTTGAGTCTGGCCAGGAAACATTAAATTAGCTAAACAGGGATTTGACTGCAAACATTCCAACTAGGAACTTTCCTGTCCGGGCAATTCCTTTGAATGGATAGCATTCTTGGAGGTCAAAACTGAGACTGCACATCATGCCAAACAACTGTAGGAGTCCCTTAGTACTACAGAAAGTGATACCTGGAGCAATACACACTTAGGTAATTCTACAATGCTCTCCAACCCACTCCCATTTCCCTACTGCCTAGGCAGTCAAAAGTGGCTACATTAAAGACCACTTCCTAATCATAGGTATTACCTACCTGAAGTATGGTGGAAGTGACATAAGAAAAGCCCACAGAACACATTTAAACAAGGTATTTAGACGAAATGTTTGTAGACTTGCTAAAATCTGAAAAAGAGCTTAATATTGTTGAATAAGCACTTTTTCAGTTCAACTACTTGTAACTAGAAGAGGCAGAAAAAATAGTATTTGTGAATCATTTGCAAACAACAATATGAAATGGGAAAAAGCAGCATTTTTGCTAAGGCAAGAAAAATGTTTAGTTCCTTTAGGCTGATTCATAAATCAGCCTTTGTCAGGAGAAAACCAATAATCATAATTTCTATGGCAATGTAAATGTGGGAAGTACCTGAAAAGAAGGGAAGTTTGAATTTTGCCTCTCAGGAGATAACTGAATAATGTGTGAAAAAAATCCCACTACTCTTTTTTTTTTTTTCTGGGGCATACTGTTTATAAAGCCAATGTGTCAGACATTCAGTTATTCTGACCTGGTTTTTTAATTTTTAAAGATGATTCTGTTTTGCACGTCTCCTTTGATAAATCACATTATCTTATGTTTGTAAGCCTTGTTCTTCCTTCCCCAACTGGCTGCTTTATTGACTTCTTTTATTTTTGTTGCATGATGTGTGAAAACAGTCTACAGCCTGTTCCTGGAAGCACAATCAGCTCCTTGGGATTCACTCAGATTTTATCACCCTTCAGAACAGAAAACATCCTTCTAGCTGCACTTGCAAACATGGAGTTTGGGTGCTGTTCTGTTGTCTAAAGGTATATAATTTGCTCTAAAAATAGAGCATGTATGTAAGAGTGAATAAAAGTATGGCTCCTTAAACAGCAATATTATTTTCTCTTTGTAGAAGCAAGAGGCCTGGCTTTTCACCAGACTGAAATAGGACAATAGGAGTGTAGATCTTAGTTTCCATTGATGAACCCAACTACCAGGGAAGTTACCAGTAAACTTGAATCCTGGAACTTCTTTTCATTCAATTTAAATCTCCAGTTCTACTCCCAGTTCTTATTTTTACTGCCTTTACCAATGTTCTTTTCCTTCACCTTTGGATCCTGCAAAGGTTCCAGTCTCTCCTTTGGAGAGTTTTCATTGTTAACAGAGATAAACTTAGACATTCAAGGATTTTAGCTTCTTTTGAAGCATGCTATTGTCAGCTCCCTTAATACCCCTGGCTGAATGACTGAGCAGTTTGCCTTGTCTCATCTAATGATTGCGCACACCGTGAACACAGGGTAACACTGTACTGTGCTCTTAAGCAATTACAAAAATACAACTAGCAGGCTTGTCCTGCATTTCAGGTTGTGATACTCAGCAGAGCTTAAGGCTCATGTACCCATAACTGATTACTTCTGGTGTATATTGAATGTCTGAAGTGCCCTGAGGAATGCTGGGGGCTGCCAGGCAGGAAGGTGAGGTAGCTGTGTGACATATTCAGGGTTCAGTTCAGCATGGACTCTCTGAGATGAAGGTAAATGACTCCAGTTATTACAGGAAGAATGCTGTTGCCATGGAGAACAAATATCGGTTCAAGCCATAGTTAATGGCTAGAAACCTGAAACTTTACAATCACTCCACTGCGTGAGATTAGGATCTTTTTAAAGCACAAATGTATTTTAAATAGAACTGAACATCATGGCTGGTGGATTTTCTCCTACCAACCAGTCCTCACAATGCTACAAACCTTAAGCTGGTTGTAAGACTGCACTTCATAAATACTGAAAAAGTTTATTGTGCATGTTTTGAAGTTCAGTAAAGTAACTGTAGCTCTGCTTAAAGGCCAAATTCCTACAGAACCTGAGGACATCTCAGCAGAGGTACATTGTACTATGCAAGCCTACATAAAGCCCATGGCAAAATCCTGAGTTCATACTCTGAGTTTATAGGAAAGTCATAAACTGAGTGTCTGTCTCAAAACAGTACATCTCTTTGAAGACAAAGACACCTTGAAACATTCCAAGACACATATCCATCCAAAGAATTTCCCTGGGCACAGAAATGTTTTGCTCCTAGAAAATTGGCAGAGGTGACAAAGCTGTCACTTATGCCAGTTACCCCCCAGATTAGAAGAGATGGTCAGCAGAATGTTTCTGTACTTTGGTTTTCTGCATGAAAAGGTCTTTTTCTGGAATTTAGGCTCTCAGCAGAAGACAAATGCTGGCTGGCTGGCCTTCAGGGTGTTTGGGGCTATGATTAGCTCACAACAGTCACCATTCTGCCTCCTGTCCAGTTCCAGCAAAGGATCAAGGACCTTTAGCTTCAGAGGTCAATTCAGATGAAATAGTCTCAGGGTCATGAGGTATAGGATTAAACAGTAGACAGAAGTAGCAGCTTTTTGAACATCATGGCCAGAGTGGATGCATTAGAAAATAACTTGTGAGTGAAGGCAAAACAACAACAACTTATTATCAGGAAAAAAAGAAGAGTTTGATAGAGGGCAAAAGGAGTTAAGGGAAGAATACAAAGAGACTAAAAAAAATTATCTTAGAAACTGTGTTTTAGAGAGACTGGTATCACTGGCATTTATGTCAAGGAAACAAGCAGGTGAGGAGGTGATAGTAAGCTGGGATGAAAGATGAAAATGTTCTGGCAAGACAGTGGAACTTCTCCATCATCACAAAATTTTAATCTATACGCATTCTTCTTTCTGAGGTCTTCCACATAAGAAGTATACTAAATTTGCTTCATTTCTGATGAAAATGCTCTTTGCTGTCAACAAAGGCAGTTTTACACTTCCCGTTTCCAAATGTGGAGAACATTTATTGACCCTCCAATGCAGAACAGAGCATATCATTAAAAAGAAGTACCACTGTTTCCAAGATGAAAGTCGCTTCCATTTCGTTATTTGTTTATTGAGGGATGGGGAGGGAGAGCACATTTCAAGAACTAAAGAAAACTGTAGGTTTCTTTGAAATCTGCTTTCATTCCTCCAGTGTTAAGATTGTGTGCAAGTGAGTCACAAATAAAAAGCCACTCTGAAAATACACAGAACACAAAGGTGACTTAAAGAAACCGACATTCAGCGAGGACAAAGAAACCTAGTCATCCCCTTTGATTGCTCTAGCCAGCTGCCCTAGGCCAGTCTGGAGATGCCACGAAGCTGCCTGGAGACCTCAGCCAATATGCCAGATGTCACCCAGAGACAGAAGAGAGAAACTTTCAAGCTGAATTTTTGAGGCTGACATTCTACGGAGGAACATCGGAGGGTATAAAACTCATCATCTTTCCTATAGGAACAGAAAGTGAAGGAAAGAGAAAGGGACAAAGCATTCAGAGAGACAGCTGAGAGCCCCAAGAGAAAGACAATTTCTGCAAATAGCTCCTTAATGTTTGGCTTATATCTAGGTCAGGAGAGCAACCATAAAATGTCACCTTGTTACCATCTGCAGTCCTCACAGAAGTTTTAAGGGAGTATTTGGGCTCATTCACAATAGCCCTGATCTCTTCCTGTGCAAGATTTACTGTTTGGTTTTTTTTTAACTTATTTTATTTTCTCTTACCTGCATCTGTTTGTTTAATTTCAGTATCACTGCATGTATTCTCCACCAGCCATTTTCCACACTAATTAATTCCTCCTATCCCACTGCCTTGTAGCTAGAGCCACAGTGTTGTCAGTTGGGAAACAAAACCAGATAATTATAAAAAAGATTATATTGTCTATGAAATACAGAAGAAAAAATGCCTCTAATATGCATGCCTGGGATACAGATAGACTCAGAATAACTGTCACTTTTCCACCCTCTTTCCATAGCTCCTTCTTCAGAAGTTTTTATAGCATGTGCCATGATCCTAGAGCAAAAGCAAACTTAAATGTCGTGGCTGAAAATGATGTCTCAAAGAACTAACACTTGCACTGGAACAATTTCTACCATCCCTAATCTGTTTGATTCAAAGTTTAGGAAATCTATATCTAGAAACAGATGTCAAAGATTGCTAAGCATAACTACAGATGACAGCTGTATTCAGAACACTATGATTTCGTATCATTTGTGGCTGAGTCGTGAAACATGTGGTGTCTCCCCTCCCTACCAAGGTCCACCAGAAGGTCCAAGAGCTGCTTTTGTAGGTGGGGTAGAAAGGAAGTAAAAGGGGCAAGTCAGGATAAGGACCTTTACAGTGAGAACAGTCTTCATGCAGGAAGTTCTACAATCCAGCACTACAAAAATCTGCCAAGAACTGGAGGGAATCAAGACCATATATCTGTTTCTTTCTCTGGTCTCTACACCAGTATATCCCCTTGTTTCTTCCTGTATTCAATCCTTGAAATGCATCAATCCTGGACTCCTAAAAGCTACTTGGTATTTTTACACTGAAGAAAATGAGAGTTGCAAAATACCTCTACTGTTTAAAAATTCTCCTATAAGGGACTAATCAGGATTTAGCTTCTGATAAATCCCACTTAGAAAAGCAGAAAAATATTAGATCTTTGCCAGTCCTAAATGGAAAAATCTTTTGTTATCCAACTATAAAAATTTCACGTTTCCACCAACATGGATTAGTCAAGCCAAAGTTTCTGTTTTCTAATTTTAGGAACTCACTTTTGCACATGATAAGGTATTGCACAGGAGAAATTATATTTGTCTAGCTGGATAAAGACTTTACCAGTGAAGAAGTTCCAGAAAACTTTTGTTAAAGATATAAACTCGTATCAGCCCCCCTTACTGCAGTGCTTGTTGGATTATTTTGCTCTTTCTTATCCTTGCATGTTATTTTAACAGGATAGCAGCAACAGCAGCAGCCACAGCAATGTCTTTTTCAGGAGCAGACTCTTGCTGGCATATTATGTCATCTCAGTGAGTGGGCTATTAGGCTGTCTCATTGTGAAGTGGTGGTACTGAGTATGAGTATGTGTTACTTGCTAATTTCCCCACTTGGGACTCCAACAATGAACAAGAACTCAGATTTCCCTCACTGAACCCCAAAGGCACTGTGTGGATGATGCAGTGTTTAAAAGGACCCTGATGGTGCTAATTGCTAATCCCACTAGATTTTCCTATTGAACTTGCTACAAAGGATTTTATACTGATGCTTCATAATTAAAGACAGCACAGGAGAAATCATCTTTTGTTTCCAACCCCTGTCTGACTCTGTTTCATCCCCCAAATTGTCATTTTGGTTTAATGCCTTTAGATCTGTGTTTTCATGCTAGCATAAAGCAGTGTGTTGCTTGGGTTACGTTTTTAAAAAAATGATGTGACCTATAAAACTGGTCCAATTTCTTCTTACAAAGGATTACTACAATAGCCTGATGTGACTGGCAATTCATATTACTAGCCTTATTGCTAAATGGCTAGAGCAAAAGTGAGTCTTCTCCTGGAGTTCTTGTTCCTGTTCACTGGAGTCTGCAAGAAGGGATTTATAGCGGGCAGATAAAAGGAGGGACAGCAAAGCAGAAAGAGACAATAAACTCCTCACTTCTGCAATATTATGTGTTTTCTTAAATAAAAATTCAATTTTAATTGTACTGACAGCCACCTCGTCTCCTCCTGAGACTCTGCCCCTAAGTTCCTTCTACTGCTCTCAGCTTTTTGCTTTTCTATAGCTTTTCACTTAGTGGTGCTTCATCAGCCAGCCCTAACTGTTGAATCTAAAATACATGCAAGCTTCAGCAGAAACTCAAATTTCCCACGTGGAAGCAGAGCTTGCTGTGGACAACATGTGCCCAAACAGGCCAGCTTGTTTGAGCACTGCTTTCAGGTCACAGACGTAGACTTTCAACAGGCCTGACTCAGACTGAAGCCCACATGGAGTTCCCAAGCTATTAGCGCCTACCCACAGCAAAGGCATATAAATACTGCAAGTATTGATGGCTGGGTGGAAAGTGAGAGAAAGTTAGAAATGTAGTCATAACATTTCTGTCCTGGAGTCATTGAATCTTGTTAAAATAGGCTTTCTGGGATTCACTGTGTCAATTTGAATTGAGAAGTGTCCTTTTTCTCTTCTTTATTATGCTATCCATCCTACAGGCACTGATGTGTAGTCACATCTTGTAATAGATACTTCCAGCAAGATTTCCCTGTTGTGAACATGGATTTGTTTTTCCCCTGAAGAACCGCAGCAGATGTACCAGCCTGTGTCATTTGTAGCATAATTTACCAGAATGATCTTCAAGTAGGAAAATTCATTTCCACACAGAGCAAAGCTGTCCTAGGCATGACCACAGAACAGGCAACATAACTGATGATTGTGGTGAGGGCACTGTGGCCAGGTTCATATATCTTGACGTGAGCCACATTTCTGTTTGTACTTTACATTTAATTACACTCATATCAAGAGGGTGTATGTGAACAGTAGAAGGAATTTGGCTATAATTCCCTGTAAGGAAGTTTATCACAGTATCTTGACTTTGGAGGAATGGTCATGGAATATACTTGAGCTATAATCTTCATTAGAGACAGTCACATGTAGAACAAATGTGTCTGTACTCCACAGATTTTGAGAAACCCTTTTGTGTGAAATGGATGGAATGACAATACAGATATCTGCTTGAGATATTCTTTAATCCAAACTGTTCTTTACAGCTACTTCTCATTTCTTAATTTTTTTATTCTACTTAACTGCCTTCTATTGTCATTTACTACCGCTCTGTCAAAACCCAGATGTTCTTAGCAAATTTAAGAGTGGCACAGCACTATGTCTTCTTTTCTCCCACTCTTTCTCAGTAATCACTCCCTATGTCGTGATTTTCCAGTGCCAGGTGGAAAATTAGCTGAGCATTTTGGAGGAGTGAGGTATATGTGACTCTTCTAATGATACACTCCACCAAGCCAGCTCCATTCCATCACAGTTGATGTATGAGCTCATAAGAGAAAACTAACAGTCAGTTTAAACTTTATTCCTAAATCTGCAGTTTTCTTTCTAGAAAGTAATTTTAAACTAAAGAGAGATGGAGAACTCTTTATCTTACACTGCCTCCTTTCAGCTGCCAGGACTGTGTCCCAGACCATCTAATAACTATTTGTTTTCTTGCTGAAAGAAATGTGATAATACATGGATCTTTCCCATTTATGCACCATCTTCCATCTTGATAGGAAGCCAAAGTACACTGAAGAAAAATATAGGGACTTCATTTGGACTTGTGGGAGCCTGGCACTTCAGAAAATGAAACATGCCCCTCTCCCTCATAAACTCAGAGAAAATATCCTTGTAGCAGACAATGAAACAGAGAGTTGGAGAGAGTGAATGGGTGGAACATATGACTACATCAATTAATGCGATGCAGCCATTTAATATGGCAAGTGGAAAACAGCAGGTGTTTAATTTCTTGCAACCACTCTGAACAACTGATTAGGACAGGAAGTGACTAAGACCAGTATATCTGGCCAAATGCAAGAAGGTTTATGTAAAAAGAATATAATGACCCAAAAGTTTGTCCAGATGAGGTTCTAACACACAACATCCCTTGTTGTCTTTAAAGCTTTCACATAGCAAGAATGTTGGTGTTGCTTTTCATTGACAATCCTGTAAAATGCAAGTGATAGCTTATATGCTGATGCTTAAGGCTCTGCTTTCAGTGAAAAATTGATCATTGCTAAAAATGGGAAATAGCAATGGCTAAGGCAATTGGAGAAATTTACTGAAAAGTTATCTGCATTACACAGATGTTATCAGCTTGACACATTGATATTTCAGCCATGATATGCATGCAAAGATAACTAGGACACTGTTTATTTTACAAGTCATATATGCTACAGGTAACTACTAGAGTTTGTAATGATTAGCATAATATTAGGCAGCACAGTTTATTTTGAACAGTTTTACTTCCCTGTAAAAGAAATGGTATGAGAAAAAATGTGAGTCTTTTCTTGGGGAATTTTGTACAACTGGGATTGTCGGTTTGATTCATTCAGTGCATTTCTGGAAGAGAGCTGTGAGCACCAGTAACTAGACAAACACGGGAGTCCAAAGTCTGAACTGAAATGACAGTTGTGAAAATTAAACTGTCTCTGTCACTTATATAATTTCCCACTTAGTTCCCACTTAGTTTCTTATCTCCTCTCCTTGCTAATGGGTACTATTATCGAAAAAAAAAAAAAAAAAAAGTCTGACATAGGAAAGAGTCTTAAGACTCTTTCAAGTCTTAAATTTACCAAGCTTTCACATGCTCTCTCCCTGCCTTTTTGCAGGGTCTGCTTCATTTATTGACCATGCGTTCATACACATACGCTGTATATATTGTTATATAAAATACCTTCCTTCGAAAGATATTGCTGACACTAAGAAACACAGAAATGCAAGGTATTTTTGTGCTATAGTTGATCATTAAGATTTAGCATGAGATTGGGCACTAAAAATAAGAATATACAAAATACACAATTAGAGCTAAATTACCTTAAAGTTTTGAACAAGGATCATTCCTTTTTAATATGAGTAGGATTCATATTTGCATTTAGAGTTAAAAGAATGAAAATTTCCATAGTTATCAACTGTGAGACTTCATGTGAGATCAGGGATATGAAAAGATTATTTTCACCTCCTTGTTTTTCTGGTCCGGAGGCAGCTGCCAGCTCAGGTAACAGGACCTGGAACTGTGTCTCAAGGGACTGCTCATACTGTTATGCTGTGTGTTGCTTCTTGTTCTCCTCCCCAAATATTCTGAAATGAACGTTCTGCTGATCGTTCTCTGAGACAGGATCCCCTGGTCTAGCCCAGTGTGGTAGTCTATACTCTTCTGAAGGATTTGGCATTAGTTAGTGCAGAGATTGAAATAACAGGGACCATTAGTTTGTTTGACAATACCTACATTATTACCATGGAGGGTGTGAGAGTAATACAAAATAAATTTGTTTTGTATAAAGGACACAATAACATTCAGTTTACAGCACTGTCTCTTAGTAAAAGACAGCCTGAAATTACGTGAGGAAAACACTACTAAATAACCCTATTTGTTATTCTACTAATAGTGTTTTTCTCTGAAGTGTTTCCTCATTGAAATGACCTTATGAGATATATCTGCCTTTCACAAAAATGTATTTCTGAACATTTTTTTCTGTTTTGGTTTGCTTTTAAAGCCCCAAGGTATGAAGCTTATGCTTCTTCCCTTCACAATCTAGAATGCTTCCCTTTTCAGAAAATTCTGCAACTATTCAGCTTAGATTTTTCTTTTCTCAATCTATTGTCTGCACTTAGACACCCAGACATTTATAACTCATTTTATTTTATTTTATTTATTTTTTATATTCTTGAAATACTTGCAGTCTGCTGTCTTACAATATATCACAGTTTAGTTGGGAGTTTATATATACTGAGCAGCCATCTCCTTTCCCATCTCATATTGGGATGGACATTTCAAATAATGATAAACATTTCTCTTTCCACAGGAGGAGGAATGACAACAGTGCAAAGACTAATTTAAAAACAAAAAAAAATTCTCTTTTTCTTCATTTTGAAGGTCTTAGAACTATAATTTGCTAAGAGTTAAGGTGTTTAAACAGGAAAACCTGACAGCAGAACACTTTGAGACTCAGAAGGGAACATCAGAAGCAAAAAAGGAAAAACATCTGGGAACTTTTTCACAGACAAGTGAAGTTCACCACCAACATAAGATGTTTAGCTTGGTATTTATGTTTTAAGCCTAGGTTTATTAAAAATATTTGCCTTGCACAGCATATCAGGTAATTCACATCAATACATCAACATCTTTTTTTGTATCTTTTCTTTTGCAGTCTGTATCCCCCCAAAATTTACAGAGTTAAAAGAAACAGTGAGGGAATTAAACAATAAATAACAGCGGATGAGCTGTGAGTTTAATGGCAAGCCATGGAGAACAAAATGGCCAGACCCTCTGCTGTCATCAGCTGAGAGCCTTCAAATGAAGTCATGAAGAACTCATCTTTATTTGTCTTCAGCTGTGATTAGAAAAAATGACAGTTGCTGGAAAATTGTTGAAAAACAAAAATAAAAAGAGATTGTGTACCTTAGTAATGAGCAAGACAGAACAGGCAGAACTGAAAAGATTCTTGTATGATGGACAGCAAAGCCATATGGGAGGTCCCAGATGAAACCAAATAAAAATGAAAAGATAAAGGGACAGAAATATCTTATTATTAATATTTTCTTATTATTGATATTTTCTTTTTCTTTTTACAAGCTCCTTCTGAATGAAGATATTATTAGATGAGCCAGTTCAGCAAGAAACAAAACTAAAATGTCAAATTATCATCAGTTTGTCCACAGCTGTTGAGCACACATCTCTTCAGTAACTTTATATATCCATGTCTGTCCTGGTTTCAGCTTAATTCAGAGTTAATTTTCTTCCTAGTAGCTGGCATAGTGCTGTGTCTGGGATTTAGGGTGAGAAGAATGTTGATAACACACTGATGTTTTCAGTTGTTGCTAAGTAGTGTTTACACTAGTCAGGGGCTTTTCAGCTTCCACTTTTCATCTCTGCCAGGTGCACAAGAAGCTGGGCGGGGGCACAGCCAGGACATTTGACCCAAACTGGCCAAAGGGCTATTCCATACCATAAGGCGTCACGCTCAGTATAGAAACTGGGGGAGTTGGCCGGGGGCCGAAACCACTGCTTGGGGACGGGCTGGGCATCGGTCAGCGGGTGGTGAGCAGTTGCATTGTGCATCACTTGTTTTGTATATTCTATTATTTTTTTTTTTCTCTTTCTCTGCTATCCTATTAAACTGCCTTTATCTCAACTCATGGGTTTTACTTTTTTTTTTTCACTGATTCTCTCCCCCATCCCACCAGGGAGGAGGCGGGAGGGGGAGTGAGCGGCTGTGTAGTTGCCGACTGGGGTTAAACCACACCACCATCACAGACAAACATATTCACACCTGATGGCTTAGCTAGTGTAGGAGACATGAGAAGCACAGAGTGGTTTATATTACATCCAAACTGTGTTTGCTGATCTCACCAGAACATGAGCTCTTGGACTGGGCCGGTTGTTCTGAGAACAGCCTGGCTTGTTTTCACAGTGCGAGTAGATTGGCCATATCCATACAGCGTTACACTGGCCCTGGAGACTCTGTGGCCCATAAGGCATCCTGATAACCCTGAGGCTATATACCAGCTGTATATTTGTGTGTGTTTCCATTGCCAAGTGCCAGAAATAAAGAGAAGGCTTAGTTGCAGCCATCAGAATAGTATTTTGAAAACATGTTGAGACTGTCGTGTACAAGTGTTCTGGGATGATACTGGAAGACTGTCCTACATAGTTGTAGGTAAAGTCAATATAATCCATGTTTGTACATCTATCTGGACTCGATGCTGGAGAAAACTGTGAGTTGTGCATACTTTTCCTGAGCAGGAGCCAAGCTGGCTTCCTCCAGAAGGAGCCTGGGAGTAGTCTGGTTTATGTGCAGAACAGACAATATGGGCACCAAAACTCTGGACTGAGAAGGGAGGAGAAATACACTGACAGCACAAACACAGTCTTTCTACTTTAAACTGGGCTCATCACTGTACCATTTGCGTTAAACATTAATTCTAAAGCAAGCTAAAGACCAACAGTCCATTGCCTATATCCAACTTGCAACTTCATTCACTTGGTTTATAGACTGTAGCCTCATGGTTCACATAGAGACAAACCATTGCACTCATGTAGTAAAACAAGCCTGATATGTTCTCTATTTAATCTACTACTCAGGAAATGTTTTTTTTAAAAAACAAACAAACAAACAAACCCACTTCACTTTGGGTGGTATTTTCAAATGAATGCAATAGTCATGCAGAAGTATCTAAAACAAATGCCTTATCACCTCTATGGTCAGCTTGTAACTCAACTGTGATAACACCTGTGTTTCTCAGGACAGAACTTTCCTAGTAACTTGATGTCTGAATGAATTTGTCTTGAGACACTGATGTTCACATCATTAATGTTCATTGGAGCAAAAAGACAACAGTTTGTGGTAACAAAACAAAAACCTTCCACTAATGAACTGGAATCCTGACCACCTCCAGAGTACCCAAAACTCTTCCTGGGAGAAATAGGTGTCAGCTGAAAAGCCAGGATATATGGCCACTTAGCTAGGCTGGAGTCTGAGACACTTCTGTCAAGCAGCCTGAGGATACTTTGCTATCTTTTTCCACTACCTTGAGGCTTCTTTCAATAAGCAATCAATTTCAGGTTTTAAGTCTGCCAGCACATAGTTCCTTTCCCTAGCAATGAAATGCACATGGTGATTTTTAAACTATTCTCAGAAAGAGTTTGGCAGCTCACAGGCCTAAGTGTCTCTTTATGAAATGAGGACAGAATCCTGAAGTTATAAGTTATATTTTTTCAGTGTCAGGTGGGGCCTTTATTAGTACCAGAAAAAGTAATTTATACAAACCTGTTTGAAAACACTTATCTCTGTCATTTACTGCTGGTAAACCATCAAACAAGCTGTTAATTGATATGCCTTGTAACTGCACAACATAATTGAGGATATATTTATGTATTACATAAATACTTTTTTCCTTAAAGTCAGTATCCTTTTCCTTCTGTTATGCCCATTACACAAAATAATTCATTAGAAGGAAGGTTCTAAACTTTATCCATATTTGGAGAGACAATGATTACAGTTAAATAAGGTTGGTAGCAATGGTGGCAGGTAATACATCTTAAGTGAGAAATTCACAGAGGGCAATCCTGGAGCCAAGTATGGCTGAAACCCTTTATGTTAAATACGGCCACGCAGTGTCTTACTTTAAATTTCAACTACGATTAAACCTCGTGCATTTCTGTAAAGAATCCTCTGACTAAAATAACCATCCCAGGTATTAGGAGGCTTTGATTTTCTTTCTTTTACTAATTCTCCATTAACCTCCAACATCTGTTCTCTCTGTGCACAGCCAGCAGCTCCACTAANCACTTCATAACACCTAGTTATTCTAGTCTATTATCACACGCCATGCCACCGGGAATCAGTAGTGCTGCCTAGGCATTGATTTTGCTTTGTTTCAGCACTTCTCAACCCTGAAGCAGTGCACTCACAGATCCATTAGAAACTTTTTATGTGAACTGATGCCTCCAGTACTGTGTATTAAAAGCTTTAGCAATCTTGAGGTGCAGACTAAGGCCATGGTCATGGATATTTGGCTGAATTTGTCAATAAATGGTAGGAGAAACCAGAGATGTAGAAGCTCTTAAAGTACTTTGTCTCATAACTTGCATAATTTTTTCCTGATGGTTCCTAGACTGCTGACAAAGCTGTGTAAAAGTATTACTTCATCTGCTACCTAAATAATTTTTCTTTGGAGCTGAAGGCAACAGTTAACAGTTCACAGCACCACAGTGCCCTGTAAGAAGAATTGAAGGACGTAATGCAGTATGACCATTGGCAAATCACACAGACATATAGCATCCTGTGTGAGGAAAGAGAGGCCTGACTGGGCTATTTTGCATGCTGTAGTGTTGCTATCTCTAGACCTGTATACATGTTGATGGCTTTAATTGCCTGTACTACTGTACTGTACTATTAATACTATAATTTCTTTATTTCTCTTCATGAACCTAAAGAGCAGTCATGGAAGACACACTCTTGAACATTGAATCTTCCTCAGTTCAGAGGTAGCCCATTCCTCAGGGACAGAAACACAAACACACTGAAGAAGAACTTCCTACTTTCTTGTGAAATTTAACATCATGTGTTTGCTGTCCTGCCCTCATGAACTTCCGTAAACAACACTAATGTTATCTAATGCCTATGAGAAGTTAGGATAGTCTTTTAATATCTCATGTAGCATCACTGAGGGGAACACAGACCTGAAAAGACTTTCCTACAACTCTATTCATTCCAGTACCTTTTTTTCCTCAATGTCTCATGCAAACATCTTCAGTTACTTTTTTTTGATGGTTGTCTAGCTTTAAATTAGATTTCTGCAACTGTTGGCCATAGTTATATCCAATTCCCTGTACTCTCTGGATGATTCAGAGAGAAGACGACATACCAGTGTAGGATTTTCTGAAGAGGTAATAAAAGATAAATTAATCTGCCAGAGGAAAATAACTTTTTGTTGTCAGCATGTCTCTGAACTGATAGATTAAATGTATGCTGAATTCTGAATGGAAAACATGTGCTGTGATTAATGGCCACAGCAGTGCTATGTGCAGTAGTTCAGTACCCCTAATATTTCTAAAGGACTTTAATAACCCTAGGCAGCCCTAAGTTAAAATCTGAGTTCCAAACTTCGCTGTACTTTGAGATCCATATGCAAACCAGACATATTCTTACAAAGTCTGCTTTGTTTATAAAAGATTGAAAAAAGCATGTGTGATCTTGCCGGTAAAGCACAGTACTCTGTCAGTCCAGACACATGGATTTTATTTCTATTTCCACTGCAAAACTCTTGGATTACCTAAAGCAAATAATTTCTATGTTCCAGTTTCCTAATGGTTAAAATAAATGACAGCAACTCTATTTAACAGATATCTTGTCAGAAACAGTATTGCTACGCATTGCTGAATACAGTTATATGGGTCAGTAGTGCCTGTTGTTGGATTCAGCCTCACTCCAGGTGCACACTGAAGACAAGGCTTTGGCCAGCCTGTCAGCACCTGGTTGTTGGTTGAGGAAGGTCAGAACAGCTTGCTGCGATGCTGGAGACATCACTTCAGGGAGGGCTGTTGCCTAGAAACACTCACATGCCTTAAGTGCTGTATGAGATCAACACACTGATCCGGCTTAGGACAAGCCTTAGAACAGCCTTAATTGCTACATGGATAATTCACCTAAAGCTAGCTGCTTAAGACTAAAACAAGGACCAGTTCAAAATATACCTTGTGGTTTTAATATAACCTTAGCATTAAATCAGCAGATTCATAAACTGAAGATGCAACTGGGGAGTCTTTTTCAAGCAAAAGACGAGAAGGTGAACAGTGGCAGTATATGTGAAGACCAGCAATGGGCAAGCAATTGTTTAGCAGCTGATGAACCAGTCCAAGTGTAACCTCTGGCATGGAAGGAGGATGAATAAGATTTTGAATGTGTCTTCAGTACTTGATACAGTACTCCGATTTTTTACAATTCAGCTGTCTCTGAACTTCTTCCTTTTAAAGCTGTGGAAATATTTCTCTGGGAAGGAGTAGATGTTACTCAAAACAGGCTTAATGGGGGGATGGTCTTTTGCCAGGTGGTGGACTCATACTGCTCTGACTTGCTGCGATCCTTACCAGGCCTGCACTGCACATAGCCAGTGGACAGCATCAATGTAAATCTGGACCATGCTTTCTACAATAAGTGCTGTAGTGGTTTTGTTGATCTCTACAGAGTACTCTTCATGCCTCTGGCACTGAAGGAGCCAGAGGAAAAAAGTTCCCAGCCTTACATTGCACACTGGAAAACAGTATGATTATGAGGAGTTTCTAAATGAATTTTGTGTCAGTTTCCAAATTAGTAAAAAATTATTCTAAATTCTGTTCTACATAATCTGGATACTCTAATAAATTGATGTTCTTCATAGTTGTTCAGTATTTACTTAACATTCAATCACCATCTTTTTAGGTCTAAATGAAGAGCGTAGTGAAGCACACTTGATACAAAGAGCCGATTATTGGTAACGGGCTGGTTACTGAAACCAAATAAAGCTCACTTTGCACAAATTGAATAATTTCTTTTTTTCCTCTCCTCCTCTGTCTCCCCACAATTATAACTAGCTGTTACGTGACCAGGCACTCATGTCTTGGCACACCAGTGCCTGAAAAATAGATCTATAAGCATCATCGGCTTGCACAGAGCTTGTAGCTCAACATGTAGATAAAACAGCCAATAGCTGCCGCCAAAGCACAGGTTGGAAAATACGGAGTTTGTTCCTTAGACCTGAACTGTGATTTAGATGATGGGAGTCCAAGACACAGCAATCAGCTTCCTTGTGCACACATCTGAGGGCTGCCTGCCCATCCTGAGCACAGGGCTGCTCTTGCCATTCACTCCACACGCCTGACATGACCACCACTGGAGGCCCCCTCCTGGGCATGTGGCCATCTTAGCTGAGTCATGCCAGGAAATCCCTGCAATTGCAGCTGGAAAGTGGTAACATCCACAGTCCTCCTTTGGGTACTGAGAGAGCAGACAGGGAATTGAGTTTCACATCCTTGTCAAAAAATCTTCAGGGATGGTCCTGGTGTTATACTGAACCACCACTTTTTTTTTAGGATTTATTAAGGCTTTTCCATGGTAGGGAAAGTTCAGTCAGAAAAGCACTGTTTGGTGCTGTTTTTCAGGAAGGGCTGTGAAAATAATTGATTTTTTAGTTCAGCAGCCAAACTTAAAAAAACCCCACAACTTTTGATCTGAACCAAATGTAGCATGTTTTCTTTTCTTATTTTCACTTAGACAGCTTCTGCCCTCCCTGCTGTTAGGAATTCCAGCCAATTTAAAATAAAAATGTTTTATCTTTAGTGTTGGCAAAACAACCCAAAATCCAAATATTTCCTATTTCATGACTTTATCCTCCATTAACATTATTTGGTAATCAGATCAAATGACACAGGGAACTCATTTTGACATTGCAGAGTCTGGGGATGCTGATTCTAGCAAGTTTACTATTAGCCAAAAAAAAGAAAAAAAGAGGATTAAACAAAGCCCCAAATCACTTAGCACTTTTGAGAGTAGAATCTGTGGAATTCCTCTGCTGTAGAGTGGAGAAAAAGAAAGAAGCTGCAAAGAAGTATCAGAGATGAGCCTATATGTCCATCCTGTGTGCCCTTATCAAAATGCTGATTGTATGCCCCAGATATGCATCCTTTTCCTTCACAAGAAAGCAAGTTCTGAAGACACTGAATAGATCTGAATCATCAGGGGAAAGCATATGTTTGATGGGAAAAGGGAGAGGGGGGAATAAACCAGCTTTTTAAAGTTTTCTCTATCTCATGTCTGTAGCTTTCTTAGGCCAAAAGAAATTCTCACAGTGCTTTTAATAAAGTTTTCTCCAGCAACCAGCTTGTTTTCATGGAAGTAGGCAAAGAAAAACCAGTGACGGAAATTGGCTCCAGCAGCCTAACATATAGCTCCTCTAGCTTGCTCAGAATGAGGGAATGGAAAAGGCACTAACAGGAAAGTACTGCTTTCCTTTCCCAGTTCTTGGAAGTGGTTCTGCTCTTCCAGGTGTAATAATCAGTGCTTTCTGCCTGTCACTTACATAGAATACTCTGACACATGAGGCGCTTGTCAGTGACGTTTGGGGAATGGAGTTGACCATGTGTCATTGTAATTGCTGTGGGATTGGAGTGTGCAATGCAGATCAGAAGCAATGGTGAGCTACAGTCTAGCACAATTATTGAACACCAAGGGTCTAATTCTGCTTTTGCCTTAAATTACCTTATTAAAGTAATTTGAACTGATGAGTGTATAATACCACTAACATTTTCATAAGTACTACAGACTTTCTCAGTTATAAGATATTGATAGTCTTATGAAAGATTTCTTATGAAAGAAAATCACCTAGCCCTTCTGAATTTATGTAAAGAAAAAAGTCAACAGTTTTCTCAACTGATTTTTTTTCTGTGACAAAAGTGTATTTCCATTATATGACAAACTTTAAGATGCCCTTCGAGAAAAATACATATCTTTGTATCCTTTTCCTCAATATTTCGTGTGGTGAAAATTTTTCTTTTGGAAAGCTGGAACAGTAAGCCTGGCAAATCCATGTGCAGAATTCTTCAGAATCTTTTCTCCTTGAGAAAGCAGCTTTCCAGAATATGAAAATTATTCTGTTGATTAACATCTTTTATTTCAAAATATCTTTTCATTGCTAAGTCATCACATAACTCGTTAATTACTCTGTTACCATGAAAAAAAAAAAAAAAAGAAATTATTTCTGGTAATCAAGCTCTTTCCTCATGCCCTGAAAACAGCTGTCCTAGCCAAGGAACACACAAATGACAGGTGAAGAAGGAAAATTTGGGAATAAAGTCAGTTTCATAATTTTCCAGAAGATATTTCTGTTCTTTTTTTAAGTTCCTTAGAAAAGAAGTGACTGGGTGGACTCATGGAGGTTATAAATATCATCTAGGAAGAATTGCTTATTCAAGCAAATAGCTAATATTCTTCAGAGTAAACAGCCAAATTGTTTTATTGATTGTGCATTTATTAGGAGGATGACATGGGAAACATTCATTGCCAAACCCAGAAACATTCTGTAGCACACAGCATGGAAAAACCACTGTCCTGCAAACACAGTGATCCAACATAACATAACATAACACAGAAATTAGAGAATGAGTCTGTAATTCAGCTATATACAGATCCAAAGGCAAATCACTTAAATCACTTGCCTGCTCCTTCATTTCCCAGTGTATGACTAAGAATAACTACTTTTGCTTACTAGAGGATTACCTATTACCTATTATTTATAGGCATTACCACTAGTAATGCTTAAACCACCCCCCCAAAACCACCACTACAATTTCCAGCAACATTGCCCTTATCGTTCTTCAAATCAAGGAGCACAGAGAAACAACTTTTACAAGAGGTTTTTAAAGAAGCTTCAAAAATTGAAGGATTGAGAACACATGAAAAACGAAAAGACATGATAGGAGGGAGAGATCTGATCCCATTTTGTTGTTTGTCTGATTCCTGGGCTTTACTGCCTTCCCAGGGATCTGAACTTTGCCATGTAACTTTCTAGGAACACACTAAGATGCCTTTTTATTATGACTCCTCTCCTGCTTGCAAAATACAGATATTTTGATTTTTTTTTAGTTACAAATCCAAATAAAACACAGTAAAAGAAATTCCTCCTGGAGAGGCCCCACATGAATTTTGTTTCAGTATAGTTGATAAAATGTTTCATTTTCATTATGTTTTATAACTGCCAAAATGTAAATTTTAAAAACTTGCTGTTTAATATTTTTCTAAAAACATTTATAGAAATCATAGAGACTTTTCCTAACATTTTTCCACTTGAAAGGTCTTTTGGTGATGAATTAATATTTAATATAAATATAAATATAAGTATAAATATAAATAATATTTAATATAAAAGTGATTCTTTTTCCTTTCCCTGTCAGCTGGTAAAAATTATCTAATTAGAGTAAGGTCAGCTTATACTTGCAGAGGACGCTGCTCTTGTCTCTGAACAACTTAGCCCATAGATCTTTCCACAGTCCTGTTAAATGTAGCCACAAGCATACCTGTGATGCATGCATGCATCAGGAGGGAAATACAGGTGCTTCGGCTCCTCAAAGCATGAGAAGAGCAGTTTATGCTCAACATGTACTCCTGGACTACTTTTTCTAGAGAGAGCAGGGAAAAAGGGAACAGAAAAATTTGTTTAACTATTTTACATTTAATTAAGAACAATTTGATTTGACTTTTGTTTGACTGTTCAGACAAGTTCCTGTTTCCCAAACCCTCTCACCCCTTCACAGCAGATTAACCACTGGCCTTGGTCCATATGGGGCCCTCTAAAGTCAGTGTCAGGCTCTCTGTTGATTGCAGTGGGTTTTCTTATATATCCCGATAAGGAGCTGGTTTGCTAGAATCTTTGAAGGCTGCTATCCTTTGCAAGTCAAAATATGAATGTCACCACAAGAACAACCTCCCTCTTTTCTAAAATGAGAGACTGACAATATATGCTTCAAAAGATGACTGCTGGTAAGGCATCTAAGAACAGGCATAAAGTCAGGGAAGATTTTGTTTTCATTCCCTTTATTCATTCTTGAGGGGACAGAAAGAAATCCTGCAGCCTTTGAAAAGTGAGGGGAGAATGATGGATCAAGGTTGAGGTAATATTTCCCGTATTTGAAAAACAATGTCTGAACAGTTCTCTGGGGGATGTATTGTAAATTCTCAAAATTAAGCACTTTTTGGAAGAATGATCTTAAAAGTTTATCTTCATCTTTCTTCTTATAATCTACGGTCTACTTTTCACACTTCTGCTGAATTCTGAGGGCTTACCTTATATATTCAGCTCACAGGAAATCTCATTATCTTTCAATGGTAGGCATCCCATCCTATTGTTGTGCCAGCAACACAAGCTGCTTCTGTAAGATTCTGTATAGTATGTTATTTCCTACTGCTGATGTACATGAATCATTCAAACAAGAGAATATAACAGTTCCTCCTGTGGCCCATTCATTTACAGAAGTCAAAGTTTTGTATACCAGCAACACAGCATATTACGTGCCTGGGAAAACTCTTGGCAGAAGTGAAGAATTACAAAAAGCATCCAAAATGGGGAAGTTTCTGTTCAGCACTTTGAAATGTGAACTCTCTGTGATCTATTCAATTCAATTTGTTCCAAGACTGAAATGCTTTCAAATGAAAAAAACTGTAAGTGGAGCCCCAATCACCATAAGTGGCAGCAGAGAATCATTAAGTATGACAAGTGGAGTATTTTTATGGTATATTTAGAGAATTCTTGAACATACACAACAGTTTTCAGCCTTCTTTATCCCCCATATAACTGCCAAGTCTTGCTGATGAGATTGCAGGCTTTGCTATTCCTTCCGTAGCGCAGTACTTTGAATGAAAAGGAAACAGCTTGAAGCTTTTTCTTTTACTCTGAATGTTGCCTGGGTCCTGAAGGGAGCAGCAGCTGATCTGCTTCTACTACCAGTGACCAAACACTAAAAAGGCACTTAGCTGGATATTGGAGTTTCTCATCTGCTCAGTAAACAGACCACATATGTCAGCACTACATTACCACAATTAGTCTAAGGCAGGGTTCCTTGGGATCTTCACAGAATAACTAACTAAATAGGCAGCAATAAGTGAGCTCCAGTGAACCTTGGAGCTGTGCACTGAACTACAGTACTGTGCAATAGAACTAACAGACTATGCGTTAAGGTAACATGCTATGACCTGATGTAACACAAGGAAACTGGGAAAGTTGCAGTGAAATGCATATCAGCTAAAAAACAGACCTTAATTAGATGAAATGAGCTGTAGGACTGCTAGGCAGTAACACTTGGAAAGGTGTTCACAGTACAGCATTGTAGTTTACCATTGTAAATCCATGTAAAAATTCACATGAGTGAGCTACTTTCACATAAAAAAAAAAAAAA